>JAKKPZ010000217.1:0-88676 GCA_022814885.1 Ditylenchus destructor
TCAAATTACGGTTTGAATTAGTCCTCAAGTTTTTCTTAAATTATCGAAAAACATGCATTTTTAAGAAAAATTCGTCAAAATCGGCAAATTTTGACGAGTTCTGTGAAAATTTGCCGATTTTGACGAATTTTTCTTAAAAATGCATGTTTTTCGATAATTTAAAAAACTTGCGGACTAAATCGACATTGAAACGACATAAATAGTGGTCAAAAAAATACCCAACATAGACCAAAATAGACGAAATCGGGAAACCCATTCTAAAACCAATTAATGGAATCACAATGCCAAATGCTCAAAACGTTTGAAATTCAAACCACCATTCAAACCACCAATCAATGACCCAATATTACGGGGGAGTAATTATATGGAGGGGAGTAATTACAGGTATTACGGTACAGTCAACACTGGGTTAAGTCGCACCCTGATTTAAGTAGCACCTTTTTTGGAACGGCCAGAAATGTATGGAAACCCTTATAAAATTCCCTGAGTTACGTCGCACTTTTAAGTCGCACCCTGCGTTAAGTCTCACTCTAAAGTCCGCTCCGTGGAGACTTTTCCCTTAGTTAAGTCGCACCTGCCTTAGATTTTGGGGAATTTTCTAGATTTTTTCCAAAATTTTCGCCAGAGTTTCGGGTTTTTTGAAAAATTCCACTTTTAGGCCAAAAAGTGGCATTTTACGAAAAAAGCACAAAGTATCTTCTAGGAGTAATTTTTTGCTTAGAATTCCAATTTTCGGTGATTTTTTCTTTCAGTGTCAAATTTTGCTGAAAATATGACATTTTTTGGTTAAAAAATGTCTTTTTACCATAAATTGTACAAATTTTGTGTACTTTCTCGTTTTTCTCTAACCGCCTGCTCTATAGTAAGCAGAATTTTCTCGCATAACGAGAGAGTACACTAAATTTGTCTAACCGGAAAAGAAATAACTTTTGGCCGAATCATTCATTTAATCGATTGATTATTAACTACAATTTTCTCCGTTTTATTCCCTTATTAGTTAGTTAAAATGTCTAAAATATACAGTCGACTCTCGATTTACCGCACACACGATTTACCGCACTTTCGATTAACCGCACATAATTGGCTGGAACGGATTTTTTCCATACAAAATTCCCTCGATTATCCGCATTTTGTGCGGATAAATTCGATTATCCGCACAGATTTTTGCGGAACCAAAGTGAAATTTCCAAGTAAAATTTTTCGTTTATCCGCACAAAGAAAAATATAAGTTCAACAATTCTGCATTTTGTTCTGTATTCATAATTTTCAACATCCTCGCAAGACATATTTTATTTGAATTTAAGAACAGTATTTAAAGAGATGCCATTTTCTGAATTCATTACTTTGCTCGCTTTTTAACAATGGAATTTCTGCCTCCAACGCCTGCTAAGCGAAAGCGCCTGGCACTCAGCGACGCAGCGAAAAAAGCAATTTGTGTCTACAAGCGAGATCATCCATCCGCGAAGCCTGAAGATGTCGCTACAGAGATTTCACGAAGAGAGCCGAACTCGCTAATAGTACCCTGGAAACATTTCTGCAGAACATATCCACATTGAGCGAGAGAGTCCATTGACAGCGAAATAGGTTAATCCCGCAGTCGATAAATTGTAAATAAATTGAACATATTTACATTGAACTTTTTTTTACTCTTCAAAATGGTTAGTTTGAAAAATGGCGAGTTGTCGACAACCGACAGCCATTCCTCTTTTTCTCTACCATTTTCATTAGGGATTTTGACTGGAAAGCATCTTAACAAAGGACATTTTAGACACGCGCAAAATTTTTAACTTGGATGATGGGACGGTGCAGCTGACCAACAATCACCCCGGCGCTGTGTGTTGTTGTGCAGTCGATAAGTTGTAAACAGAAACAACTCTGTTTTTGCTCAATTGCATAAATTTGCGCAAAACAAACCCAAAATTTTTGAAGCTTGGCTCAGGACTACAAGATGGTAAAAACTCAGCGTGACTACACTTAAGCTCAAGCTTCAGACTTAAACTGCAGCCCCAAATAAGCTAAATGCGAAAACCCAAAAACTATTGAGTAGACGCATAAATTCCGAAAAAACAGCTTCGGCTGACTGGGAGGAACATCTGTTAAAAAAATTTAGAAATTTTTTGTAAAAATGTCATTTTTTACCTAAGAAAGAATTTTTTCGCAAAAAATGCCAAAAATCAAATTTTTAAGTAAAAAATGTCATTTTTTCAAAATAATTTCAAAATTTTTTTACCAGACGTTCCTTCCGGCTCAGAATACACCGTTTTTCGAAAACTGCATAAAAATGACTTCATGGATAATAAGTTATAGCCCCGCGGTGCAAATGTCCCGTACCCGAAGACGGGCTCTCCGGAAAATATGAATAATAAACCAAAAATGAGACCATCACAATTCATTCCAGAAAATTTAACTTTAAACGTGCTTTATTATTGCATTACAACACTGTCCATTATTGCTTAAAAAATTTTTTAGAATCGACAGAACCAAGAATCTGAATCAAACGGTGACTCAGCAAAACGGGCGCGCATTGACACTCAAAAGAAACCCGAGGAGGACGATGCTCAGGAGTCGGCAAACGTGGCTTCAGGCAGCAAAACGGTCATCAGTTCATGAAATTTCAACAAAATTGATCCTAATTTTTATCGCCAATTGTCGTTTTGAAAGATCACTATTTTATCATTGTTTTTTGTTTGCTTATCAGATCTCAGAAATCATATTTTGAGTGGATGGATAAACTTTGAAACCAAGTCAAATTAACCCTGACTCTGTGTCGCCATTACTGTATTTCTCCAGCATTTTTCATTAGAGATAATAATATAAAGCATCTTGGCAAGGGACATTTTAGACGCGCACAAAATTCGGAGAAATATACGAAGCTGCGCTTGTTGTCAACTTCGTGGACGGACCGCGAAAAAGACCAAAGATCACCTCGCTATGGTTTTAGTACACTTCTTAAGTTGTAAACAGCGCCGTTTTTGCTCATTTGCATTATTGGGCGCATAACAAATCCAGAACTTTACTGCTTTTAATTAATTCACAGTGCGGGTGATTCCGTCTCTGAAACAGCGATTTACCGCATTTTCTATCGTCTTTTCAAATAAAACAGTCGATAAGCTGTAAACAGAAACAACTCTATTGTTGCTTATTTGCATAAATACTCAGCGTGCCGACTCTTAAGCTCACGCTTAAACTCCAGTCCCAAATAAGCTAAATGCCAAAACCCAAAAACAAGTCGCACGCTGATGATGATCGACTATCCAGCAGCCATTACTCTTTTTCTCTCAGTTTTCGTTATAGATTCTAACTGGAAAGCATCTGGGCAAGGGACATTTTAGACGCGCGCAAAATAAATGCACCAAGTTGGCTTACGCTGGTGTTGTTAACTTCGTGGATGGGTCGGTGAAATAGACTGAAGGTCACCCGCTCTGGTTATAGTGCATTTCTCAAGTTGTAAACAGAACCGTTAGCAGCGCTGTTTTTGCTTATTTGCATAATTTGGCGCAAAACAAATCCAGAACTTTACCACTCTTAATTCATAGGGCGATTCACGGGCGATTTCGTCTTCGAAAACCGACTTACCGCATTTTTATAGTCTCTTCAAACTTTTTGTGTCTGAAGACTCTCTTCTATTTCGTCCAATAAAATAGATATCGCAAACGAAATGTTTCAGTAAAGCGGACCGGCAAGAGAACAGTTTTGCATTAATTACTTTTGACAGCCGGTTTGACTTTTGACAGCCGATTTTCATTCAGTTAAGAGTTTAAAAACTTTTCTGGATATTTTGAAGGATTTTACTCTATTTGCTCTCTTTTTCAATTATACCTCGGAGTGTTTCTAATTTGGAAGCCATTTTCTAATTTGCTTCATGCCTTGAGCATTTTAGTATGATCTAATGGCAAATTTGGGCCTTTCCTTAACAAACCGTACTTTTTTTACATGGAATATCAAATTAAGAAACGAAACATTTTTGGTTTGTGCAAGAATGTTCGTGCACAAAATTTATGCCTATTTCGCAAACTTGGAAAATGAAAGCAAAATAGACTAAAGGTCACCCCGCACTGGGTTTCAGTATTTTTGACAAGTTGTAAACAGGAACGTTAGCATAACCGTTTTTGTTGTAAACAGAATTGCGCATTTGCATAATTAGGCGCGCAACAAATCCAGAACTTTACCGCATTTAATTCATTCACAGCGCGGGCGATTTCGTCTTCGATAAACCGATTTACCGCTTTTCTATAGTTTTTAAATTTTTGTGCCTGTCTTCTGTTTCTCCTATAGGAATATGTGTGTCACAAGGCGGCTTGGGATAGAGACGGTTTTGCAATACCGTAAATCCTCTAATAAGTCCCTCCCCTCAAATAAGTCCCCCCTCAAACAGAATGCCAAACGTACTTGCGAGCTCGCCCGACCAAAACTAAGTGCATATTCGTGTAGATCTCGTCGAGTTACGTAAGAAAAACCCCAATGCCAAAACTTTGTCTTTGAAAATATCGGAGAAATTTGAGTTTGAAATTTAAAATTTTTTTTGAAAACCCTTACGAAACAATAAGTCCCCCGGGGGACTTATTAGAGGATTTACGGTAATTATTTTTAGTCAATGAATTTGTTGGCAGTTTTCATTCTGGTAAGAGTTTTTGGCTCCAAATGTTGCAAATTTATTTTAAAAAATTAGAAAAACTGGCGCAAAAATCAATAACTTAGATGTATATTCCATAGGACTGCCCAGCGGCTTCGCCGCACGGCGGCGCCCCATAACTCCCGTTCCCCCGCCTGTATCCAGCCAAATAATACGTCATTCGTCTTGTCTCATCGAGAGCTACAAAATGACGTATCACTCGCCCGTAACTAAGCCGTTTGGAGAAAGTTGCATTTTGCGCAAAATGTTGCATTTTCGGGATTGCCTCAGGCCATATCTCCCGTTCCCCCGCCTGTATCGGGCCGATTAATACGTCATTCGTCTTCTCTCATCGAGAGCTACAAAATGACGTATCACTCGCCCGTAACTAAGCCGTTTGGAGAAAGTTGCATTTTGCTTTGTTCTAAAATATTGAAAATGCAAAATCAAAGAGCTATCGAATCTGAACGTCGCAAGCCTCTCGCTCAAGCGTAAAACGGATTCCTTTTCCGATTCGACAAAGCCAGCTCAGACAAATCAAAGTGGTATTGGCGGTGCAATTTCAAAGGATGCAAAGCTCGCGCAGTTTCTGACGTCAATAGCGTCAACTTGTTGTTAACTCAGCCAAAACACATCGACTTTGCGAGCCCAAACAATTCAAAACTCCTTTGTTTCTTGACATGAGCCAAAAAAAATGTCTTGATATAATGCCAAATTTCAGGCATGAAAATGATCCGACCCTTCCACTTCGAGGTCGTCAAAACAAGAAAATTGCTGACCGAAATCGAAAAATTAAATCACTGCTCGATAACTACACCTCTAAGCCACCTGAAGATCGCAATCCGTTGATTTTTTGAAAGCGGCGCAAAGATTTTTGCTGAAGCACGATTGTTCTGAGACCACTCAAGTGGATGAGAATAACAACGATGACCAAGATCAAGAAAATTAGTTAGAAGATTAAATTTTGTCGCTTTTGTGAAATACTAGCGGTGCGCGCCGCCGCTATCGCGGCGTCCGTCCCCCTGTGTGAAAACCCGGCCTAAATTTTGTCAGATTAGTGTTCACCGAACCCGAAAATCCTATATATGACATCTCCCGTCGCCACCCACATCCCCAACTCCCCGTCGCCACGTAAAAATGCCATTTTCGACCATTTCGACCTATGTCGACCACCCCACATTTTGTCGGATTCGTGTTGTCCGACCCCGAAAACCCCATATATGACCCCCAACAGCCTTGAAATGACCAAAAACGCCATTTTCGACCATTCCTTCCCCGAGTTCGACCTATGTTGGACCTCCGAAATTTTGTCGAATTCGTGTTCCCCGACCCCGAAAACCCTATAGGTCATGTATTACACGTCGAAATCGGCCAAAAATGCCATTTTCGACCCGTTCGACCCCCGTTTCGGCCTATGTCGACCCCAAATCTGAGTCGATTATGGGGGTAATTACTATAACGGTGACATTATCCGGGTCGAAAACGGGACGGAAAGGGTCTAAATTAGAGTCCACGCAGCCAGCCACGGACAGACACTGGCTTCTTAGTAAAGTAACATGTTTCTTCAATTTGTTTATTAGTGCTCAAAATAAAATGACTTTTCATTCCCGGTAGAACACACTTAAACTTAATGAAAATCCAAAATGAAAAACATTGTCAAAAAACTGCGACTTTTGCGGGTCAAAAAACGCGTTTTATGCGTTGGCGCGCAATTGTCCTTTTTTTTTGGCGCTCAATCGTCCGGCGCGCAATTGTCTGGCGCTCAATTGTCTGGCGCTCAATAGTCTGGCGCTCAATAGTTGGCGCTCAATTGTCTGGCGCTCAATTGTCTGGCGCTCAATAGTCTGGCGCTCAATAGTTGGCGCTCAATTGTCGGCGCTCAATTGTCCGGCGCTCAATAGTCTTGCGCTCAATTATTCAAATATAGTTGTTATTTTGGAATCTTTTGCTAGCACAATCTACAATTGCCAGCACAATTTACAATCACAATCAACTGTTGCAGAATAATAATTGTCTCCACAAGTAACAATAAAGTAATTTTTTATGAATATTCCAAAGGCAGTGTAGCTAAAAATATTAACGCAGTGTACGGCGAAGACTCTATTTCCACCCGAACCTGCGAGAGATGGTTTCCTCGTTTTAAACAAGGAAGTATTGACCTAGAAGATGAACCACACTCTGGAAGACCCTCCGAGCTAAATGAACCAGCACTTTTGGCATTATTAGCAGAAGACAACCGGCAATCAACACGCGATTTTGCAGAGCAGCTTGGGACCAGTCATTCTACAGTAGAAGACCATTTGAAAGCTCTTGGCTATAAGAAAAAGTATGGTGCTTGGATACCGCACCACCTGAACGATGCCGACAAATGGCAGCGAATGTCCATTTCCGCCAATTTATTGTCCCGTTACCATCGTAAGTCCTTTTTACCCCGCCTAGTAACAGGGGACGAGAAGTGGATATTTCACGCCAAGGCAATGGGTGGGCCCAGGAGAAAAGGCAAAACCTGATCCAAAGCCAGATCGCTATGGGAAAAAGTTAATGCTCTCCGTCTGGTGGGATATGGAAGGCGTGATCCATTATGAATTATTGGGTGCGAAGGAGAGACTCACAGCTGCTACGTACAGTGCTCAGCTTCGCCGGCTTGCACAAGCCATCAGGGAAAAGCGGCCCGAAAAGCCAAAGGTCATCCTTCAGCACGACAACGCTAGACCCCATGTTGCGAAACTAACCAAATAAACACTTCAGGACTTGAGCTGGGAAGTGTTGCCACATCCTGCATACAGCCCGGACTTGGACCCGTCTGTCTACTGGTTGTTCCGGGATTTGGCCAACGAAATTGCAGAAAAACACTTTGAAAATGATGACGATGTCAAAAATCACCTTGATTTGTATTTTGCTCGTAAAAAGAAAATTTTCTGGGAAAGAGGCATCCGCCTTTTACCAGTAAGATGGACACACATTGTAGATCATAATGGTGATTATTATGAAGAACACTGATGAATAAATGTTTGATATATAAACGTTTAAAAACACCGACAAGAATTTCCGGCCAAACCAATATTATATTAGCCACTTTGCAACAAAGGTATGGTGTCCATTTCCCATAAAAATTTCATCCTCAGATGGAAATTTTTATTATTGATAGAATAAAATGTGTCTTTTTCAAAATACTAAAATAAGTGTGTTATTGAAACAATTCCAATAAAAAATTTAGGAGACCACCAACAAAGCGCTAAAGCAGGAATTGGATGAAAGTAAAGCTGAGGTGGATGCTGCTCAAACGCGTATCAAGGACTTGGAGGAATCAACTTGCGATTTGGAAAAGAAGCTTCAGGATGCTGTGGTCCAAAAACAGCAAATTACTAATGAGCTCCACACTTTGGAGGCAAAAAACCGAGAAACTTTGGAGAGAATCCGCGAAGTGGAACAGGAACTCAGCAATTCAGAAGCCAAAACACGAGAATTGGAAGCGAAATTCGACCAGACTGATATGGGCCAGGTGATAGCTGTCATGAAGGAAAAAGTTGACAAGTTGGAGAATGGAGAAATCTCGCGTTTGAAGAATTTGCTAGATGATGAGAAAGCGGAACGTGTATTGGAGCGACAACAGTGCGAAATCGACGCTAAGCGTATGACCACACAGCTTGATGCGTACAAGGAACGAATTCTAAAGAAAGATATGGAAGTTGCGAAACTGTCGAGTAAGTAATTTCTGAGATCTGCATACCATAAACTTTGTAATCTATCAAAAATTTTCGCTGCCGCAAAAAATTTTGTCTGAATAAAGTGTTATTTCCAAATTTTTTCTAAATTTATCAAAATTGAGTAAAAATAGTAAAATTGTACAATTTCGTGAAAAAACATTGATTTTGCCATATTTTACCAAAAAATTGCAAATTTTAGCCATTTTTGGGCATAAACAGCAAACTTAGATGATTTGGGAAAAATTTTGAAAAATAGCTATTTTTGGGAAAAAATTTTGGATCGGATCGGAAATATCGGGTTTTTTGGGCTCCGGATCGGATCGGATTGGGGTAACCGAGGATCGGATCGGACCCGCGATCAAAGTTCCCAGCCCTGATCGCAGTCCTACCCCCTCCCCCGGCCCCACAGAATCTCCCACTTTTTGGCGGTCCCGGATCCCAAACTCGCGAGTACCCGATGATTTTAGCAGCGGATTTTTCTACAGCGTAAACCCATAATTTTTGGGGGGTTGTCAATGTCAGAATGGGGTGTCACATACATGAAAACGTAAGTCACGTGACTCACATAAAAGGTCAAGTAACCCGTAGCCGCTCGGATTTGGGCGTGTGATACATGAAACGCTTCCTCTCGACGAGAAGAAGCGATTGGTACCGGTTTCAAGCCCGAACTCGGCGAGTTCAGGAAGATATGGCTTCCGGAAATCCGCAAAATCCTGGATTTGGTCCTGCTCCCCGGCGAAACCGAGGTGTTTCTTTTCTTGTCTTGGACTAATTTAATTAATATTTCAGATGAAAACGCAAAGATCAAGCGAGATCTCAGTGACAGTCAAAAGAGACTTACGGCAACTGAGAAGCGAATCATTGACACAAACAGGGAACAGACAAAGCTCAAGCGAGACCTCAGCGACACTAAAAAGCGGCTTACGGAATCTGAGAGGCGAATTGTTGACATGGGCAATGAAAGTGCGAAAGCCAAGCGAGAGTTCAGTGACAGCCTGGAGGCAGCAGACAAACGCATTGCTGACATGATCAAGGAAAAAGAAGAAATGGCAGAAGAAATGAAAAGTTGGGAGCATTTGCGTCAACTGCTTGAGGAAGCCACTGAATACGCTGAGGGAATAGGCAAAAAGAAGGCAGAATCAAGAGATAAACAAAGCTCGCAAGATCTAATCATCCCGCCGCGTTTGGTTCCAAGAGTGCCGCCGGCTGCTTGGGTAAGTTCAATGATCTTCCGGAAAATATAGCTTTAAATTTGAGTCACCAAAAAATAATCGTGAGAAATGGCGAAATTTTGTTCCAGACACAGCCATTGCCGCACTTTGGTCATTTTTGAACCCGCGTAATTTTGCTGTACCCCCGGGTAATTTTGTGTCTGGATGCATTCTTAGAGGTGCATTTTTCGATTTTCTTAAGGATTTTCAAACCTGTACCCCGGGTAATTACCCAATTTACCCTTATGAAAGTGCGGCTCTGGACACACCCTATCCATTGTCATTCTAGAAATCGATTTCAGAAGCGACGGAACTTCTGGATTCTGGATTCTGAATCAAACGGTGACTCGGCAAAAAAGGCGCGCATTGACATTCAAAATAAACCTGAGGAATCTGGTGCTAAGAATGCGACAAACGTGGCTTCGGGCAGCAAAGCGGTCGTCATTTAATCATTTTTCGTCTTGCCATCTTATAAGAACTTTTATTAAAGGTTACCAATTTTCGAAATAAGATTTTATAAAAATGGCATTTTGGTCCTAATTTTTATCGCCAATTATCGTTCTGAAATATCACTATTCATTCATTTATTTTTCTTATCGGGGCTCAGAGGCCAGTTTTTGATGGACAAATCTCAATGAGTCGACATCTCCTAATTTTTCGGATTCCTCTTTACATCTTAAAAGTTTTCCAAATTTTTGACTCAAAATTCCAAATTGGATAATCCAGTCCAATATTCGTATTTTATCTCAAAATCTGATCTGTTGATCTGAATGACATTTGACGACTTTCACGTCGTGCTGATATGAACCGGGTTTATTGTCATAAATGCATTATCTTACTTATTTTCAATTACTTGTTTCCAATACTGATTTGTTACCGTTATATATTTTGTTTTGCAACCGTAAATAAAAAATCTTAATTTACCCATAAACTTAAAGTGTCAATTGAGGATATTTTGCACTTTTGCATATTATTGAGTCAAAATAAAACATTTTGCTGCAGGGGAAAGTTGCGGAATTGACTGTTTAACTTTAACCTTCGCGTTAGTTTATGTTTTTCGAGTAATTTCTGATGCAACATTTTTCCGCTGAAAAATTTTATGCATTGAAATCATTTTGGTCATATTTTGTATTTCCTTCTCTAATAGCCGAAGGACCAATCTTGGTAGGAACAAGCAAGATCTTAACAGGATGAGCTCGCTCTGACTGATAATTAACTTTTCAGGTATTCGGTCCTTGCACTTATTATAAGTTTTCAAGTAACATTTCCAACTGCGATCGAATTCTTTCCAAGTTGGATAAGATGAACAAATTCCATTTATGTGCATATGTTTTTTCTCCTTTTACGTCAGACTTTTAGCGCGGTTTTCAGCAGTTTTTTGGCTTGAATTTTTGAACAAATATGCTCAGTTCCAAGGCAAAGCGCCTCTGTTTGGCCGCCTCTTTTTGTTTTTGATCAAGCACCTTGCCCTTATAAGGTACGCCGCTATAAGGTGTTGTTCGCCTAAAACCGCATACAGTCGAACTTCGATAACTAGACACTCCTAGGGACCGGCTCAGGGTGTCGGGTTATGGAGGTATAACTTTTTCGGAAAAAAATTTCATGTGGTTCCCCCTATGCTTTTTTCTCCCGATCCTCCCGGAGGTGTCGGGTTGTCGAGGGTCGATGTCGGGTTATCGAGGATCATTTTGTATGTAAATCCTTATATTTTGGCCGGGACCTGGGAAACCTGTCGGGTTATCGAGGTTGGACTGTATGTGACTAATATCACACAGATTTTCACCTATACCTGTGGATAAAAATGACAGATTAGAAAATAAGTCGCTTAGGTGAAGATTCTGCAAAAATTTTAATTTCTGGGTGCAGATAGTTTTGTCCTTTGAAACGCACATAACGGCAGAGGAAATCGTTTGCTAAAATGAAAGCAAAAGCATTTTCTATAACGCTTTTCTATAACGATCATCATTTCTTAAGAGCCAGTACCAGGAGAGAACCGAAAATCGCGGACTGAGATTTTTAAATTTTGAATTTTGCCGCTCGTTGGCGATTAATTCCTCTTATATTTTTTAGCAAACGGAAGTGAGATAAAGCATTCTCGATGCTTTTTAAGGTGTTAAAGACGATATTGAGACATCAAAATATGTCACATAATCAAAATAAAGCTGAAACAAAGCCAATAATCTCGCTTTATCTCACTTCCGTTTGCTAAAAAATATAAGAGGAATTAATCGCCAACGAGCGGCAAAATTCAAAATTTAAAAATCTCAGTCCGCGATTTTCGGTTCTCTCCTGGTATTGGTGAGTATAGTTAATCCTCATCAAACGATTAAAAATTTTTAATCCAAGTAGCGAAAGATGAAAGCATTTCATTTCATTTTATGTGAATTTGCTTTTTCTCCATTACATCGAACTTTTAGTTACGTTTTCTGTAAAGTGCTTTTTGCTTGAACTTTTGTGCAAATGTGCTTAGTTTAAGACAAGCATTCCATGTTTTGCGGTTCTTTCTGTTAGTGATCAAATACCTTGTACTTGTAAGGTATGCCGCTATAATGTGCTGCTCGTCCAACTTCTTTTTACGATTGGAACAGAAACATTTTTGAACAGACGTGTTCAATTCCAAAGCAATTTTCCTTCCCTTTTAAGCTAAATGCGAACAAATTTGAATCAAGTACTAATCCCCAATATGATGAATTTAGATTGGGCTTTTGAGCAGACCGCCTGAGTTTGGCTGTTCGTGATTCTGTTTGTGATTGAGTGCTCCAAATTTTCTTTCCTTTTGCTAAAGGCGATCGAATTTGAATCAAGTACTCAGGCGCTCTGAACAGAATGTCATCGGCAACATTCCTATGACAGAAATTATTTATTTGGCTCAATCCACTGAATAGTCCTTTCCATCGCAAACCGCCTGGGTTTGGCAGATCTTTCTGTTTGTGATTAAGTGCACCGAATTATCTTTCCTTTTGCTAAAGGCGATCGAAATTGAATCGAGTCAAGTACTAATCCTCATCAGCCCGCCCAGAATGGGCTCTATTTTTTCAAACTCATTTTCATTTGGTAATAAATCAGTCGTTATAGGTTTTGGCTCCTGTAAATTATGTATCCTGGATTTTGTTTTTGTTTTTCATTTTTCGTTTTTATCGCAATATTTCCCGTTTTTGTGCATTAAATGTTTGATCAAATTTAATAAGTTATAAAATATATCTTTCCGTCAAAATTTATGTTTGCCAACTTTCATTTGCTTTTGAAATTTATGAGTAATGCATTTCCGGGCAGACGATTTCTTTAGTCATACAACCCGATATATATTTTCCATTGAATCGCGCTTTTGAATTGAATCGTGCTACAGTTCTTACAAAACTGGCATCTTAACTTCCACTTTCTTTATGTCCGATTACGAAATTGATTCCCAGTTTTTAATTGCCCGGTCCGATGCATCCGGTTGGGCCGACAGTCCAGCCTTTTGGTTCGGCAGGTCTATTGGGCACGATTAATAGTACGTTTCATGGGCAAAAACCTCACTCGTTTTTTGATTTGCGACGGATAATAATAGTACGGATAGTAATATCAATCGTAACGATAGCTAATGACGCTATGATTCTCGAATATGACGTCTCTAGTCGATCTACGTTTTTTAAATAACATTACCCTCGGGGAAAGTTTGTGGAAAATCCATTGCTTTTTCTATACGAGATCGTTGAGAATTCCATAATTTACGAACTTATTTGTATTTTTCAGATGACTGGCGAAAAACGGCTACGCATCAATGCAAATATAAGTTTTTTCGGTTTTCAACATTATCCGGGGACATTGGAATATGACGTCAACAGCCGCTCTTTCGTACTCTCTTTTCATCATCCACATAATTTCATTCCATCGGCTGTAAGTCATTTCATTTTTTATTTCTCATTTCCATGCGGTGGAACTGTAAGTCGTTTCATTCTTATAAGAAATTATTGAAAAATCTCTCGCGGTTTGGGATCCTCGCTTCCAAAATCGATGATAGCACATCGTTTTGGTCAATTTAGATATATCCACTCTAACATATTTCGCAGTATAGATGTCGGTGGCGGGAGGGGGTTTGCAACTTTCGCTGCGCATCTCGGATCCGGGCGTGTGATAGCGGAATCGTCAGCCAAGACGATTGGTACCGGTCTCGCCGACAACTTTCGCAACCACCGGAAGACATGGTTTCCGGAAATCCAGAAAATCCCGTATTTCCCCATAAGCCATTTTATTACTCTCGCGGCGAAGGCCGCGGGTTTTCCCTTCTTGTAATTGACTATTTTTCAGATATTTGTTCCATTGAGTGAAGTTCTTCCTCTGAACAAGAGGGAATTTGTGATCGGAAATACGATGGTAATAGAAGTAAAGTGTGGATATATCGTAAAATATGCAAATGGGATTGTCACAAAACTTGTAAATGAATTGCGTCTCTCAAAGCTACAACCTACGGATAAACAAGCTCTTCTCAATTTGCTGTTGGAATTGGTCGGAGGTAGGTTCTCTTTATTTACCTAAAATTAAGTTATCTCGTCTTGATTTACCTTCTTTTAACATCTTAACTTAAAGTAAATTTATCCATTCTTTCTTATTACCGGCCCGATAAATTTTCCAGATATGTGATTTATGGGGCCCCCTACTTTATCCCCGCACTTATTTTTGCACTTTTCGTGATGTGCCGCCGGTGAATCGTCTTTTTAGCGTCAGAAATATGCGAAATTGCCTATTTCGCGGGAGAAGGGCTATCCGGGAGCTTAAGCCTAAGACTAAGTCCCACTAAGCCGCAAGTACGAGCCGCAAGCCTAATCCTTGTTCGGGAGGATTTATATTGTCCGTATTTATATTGTGCCGCTGGTAGATGTATTTTTTGCAGATAGTAAGGAGTAAAAGCTACACAAAAACAAAAAATTGTGAGATTATTACAAAAGAAAAAAAAAGAAAATTGTAAAATAATCGTCAGATAAATTTTTTACACACTTTTAAGCTATATTAGGGACAACAAATCGATCCACCGGCGGCACACTACGAAAAGTGGAATTTTAGGTGCGGGGGATAAACAAGGCGTTGGCCTGATTTATTTTTACATTATTGTTTTCAGTGGAAAGCGAGATTCGCAAAACCAACATGCCACCGCAATTGCCGAATAAGCAGGAAATTGAAGAAAGCAAAGCTGAATTGGAAGCTGCTCAAATGCGCGTCAAGAACTTGGAGGAATCAATTTGCGGTCTGGAAAAGAAGCTTCAGGATTCTGAGGCTAAAAATGAGGAGATTTCTGAAGGAAATCAGTATATTTCTGAGCGAAATCGACAACTTACTACTGAGCTCCAGGCTTTGGAATCCAAAAACAAAGAAATTTTGGAAAGAATCCGCGAATTGGAACAAAAATTGAGCAATTCACAGGCCAAAATCCGAGATTTTGAAGCACAGTTCGCTCAGACGGATGTGGGCCAACTTGTAACGTTCCTTGAGAAGAAGAGTGAAAGTCTCAAAAACTGTGAAGTTTCTCGCCTGCAGGATTCTGTCGAAACTAAGAATAATGAAATTGCTCGCCTAAAGCATTCACTCGAAACTAAGAACATTGAACTGCAAACCGAACGAGAACTACGTTGTGACATAGCTGATCAACTCGGCAAGAAAGAAGAGGAAGCGGCGAAACTGTTCGGTAAGAATTTTATTTTGATGTTCGTTTGTAATGGAGCGATACTTTCGAAATATAGTGGAAGCGTATTTTATACGCAGTTTTATAGTAATAGTTAACAAAATAATAGAGAAAAAAGAAAAGTGATTTATTTTAACATATAATATTTGTTTAGTCGTTTCGGCACTAATCCTTACGACTAAACACTCCTGTGATAGTCCTGGAAATTGGTTAAAATGATACTCATTTCTTGCTGACTTGACTCGAGTTCCCATGCCCCTAGCCAAGTCCCTAGCGGATTCTGGCTAGAACCTAGTGTGGATTTTTATCACTTGGACTAGAAACAGAAAAAATATACAAATAGAAAAATTTGTCAAAAAGCTTTCATTAGAGATTGGTCTCTGAGATTCGGGAAATATTCTTACATTTATATCATTGAAAATTACAGATGAAAGTGCCAAGGCCAAGAAGGAATTCTCGGATCTTCAAGAGAGATTTGAGACCGCAGTGAAACAGTTGGAAAATTGGGACTACGTCCACCAACAGCTCGGCAAAATCGCCAAATATGGTGACGCAATACGCAAAATGACGGCAGAATCAAAAGACGAACAAAGCTTGCAAGAGCTGAGTCCGCCGCGTTTGGATCCAACAGTGTCACCGGCTGCTTGGGTAAGTCACACTATCTTAGAGAAAATTTTAATTTCGAAAACGAGTCAGCGACAATTACGAAACTCAAAATCAAATACCAAGTTTTTCTTCCAATAATCTCTTGAAAATTGTCACTTTTTTAGAAATGTCAAAATTTAAATCCAGAAGGAAACTCTCTATGATTCCTAAACAAAAATTTTTAGAATCGACAGAACCAAGGATCTGGATCAGATGGTGACTCACCGAAGAAGGCGCGCATTGACCCAAAGAAACCCAAGGAAGATGATGGTGCTAAGAATGCGGCAAACGTGGCTTCGCGCAGCTTCGAGAACATTCTCTAATTTTCCAAGAAATTTGTTATTAAAATTTTCCAATTTTCAAAATGAGATTGATCTGAATCTGTATAATCATACGCAAACTTGACACTCCACGTATTACTTTACTTTGTATGTAATCCATAACCATCATTTATTTTGTTTCGTAACTATTGAACAAATAAAATTTCCAAAAAATTGCCATGGCACAAAAATGTCTGTCCAATTAAGTCCACAAATTGAGGACGTTCTGCATTTATGGTCCTTGCTTGGAGAAGGTATACTTTGGGGATTTCTATGGGAAATGTATGTATCTACGGAAATCTATGGGAAACGATTTTTGAATAGCGACTAAAGTTGTAAGATAACGGCTCGGAAGGATCCTTGAAAAGTCGAGATTCTCGGTATGGGCATAATTAAAACCGAAAATCATATTACGGGTCTCGTTGACCCCAAATGATGACTCGCCAATATCTAGGGCCCTGCTACAAAACCTAACAACAATTATTGGCTAAAGTCATTAATTCTGGGTAAACAACTCAGATCGCCAACGCAATTTTGAGTCAACTCTTCTCTTTCCAAAGGAGAGAAAGAGAAGAGTTGACTCAAATTTGCGTTGGCGATCTGAGTTGTTTACCCAGAATTAATGACTTTAGCCAATAACATATTTGAGAAAAAAGGCCATTTAAATTTGTCAAAATTTTAGGTCGGAGTACTCGCTCATCGCGTTTGTGGCGAATCCTCGCGCCACAAACCTTAAAGACTCAAAAAAGCCTTTTTCAATTTTTTTGAGGGAAGTTGGAAAATCTAAAGGAACATTAGCCTAGATAATTTAATTATCTAAAAAATAGCACATAAACTGGATGACGTCACTTTGTGAACAACAGAGAAAAATCAATTCTTCCAACATACACTTTTTTGTTATAGAAAAAACGAGCCATTGCTTAAACCATTCTTTGATAGTAACGTCATTTTTTGTCACAAACCGATAATGTCCCAAATCAAAAGCTGTGTAACTCCGGCCCACTATCATTCTGTCAAAAAATCTTTCCCTCCTTGTTTCTTCCTAAATCTCTCATCACTTTTCTCCGTCCAAATTTTACAGTTATTCCGGAACCGTACATATAATCTTGAAAATCGTTTCACAATTCTCATCACATCATTTGTTATGATAAGTCATCTCTTTTCCTTCCGCCAAAAATTCTTTCTAAAATTGACAAACAAAACGGTAAACACTTGAATTGCGAAAGGAATGCAACTTAAAAACACAATTTTCCTTCTCTGTTCTTTTCCTCGTCTTTAAAATTTTTTGTTTACAGAGTATTTTTTTATCTACTGTCCTTTAATGGTTAGTGTAAAACTTTTCAGCCATGCATTGAATTGTTTAGTAAAGCTATCAAATAAACATTTTTGGGTTCTTTATAGAAAAATTCTATAAACTGGCACACATTTTTGCAAAAATTTTTAACATATTTACATCTAATATAAAATTAGGCCAAAACAAAAAAATTCTAGAACATTCTCAGGAAACTGGAAAATTGTGCTTCTGTCAGACACAAGCACTTTCATGCAATTCTGGAACCAACTCCGAAAATTCGTCGTAGTTACCTCATTACTATAGTGATGCAAATTATGACAAAACAGAGATTTGAACCAAAAATTTTTTAATTATAAAAAATAAAATAAAACTTTGCACAAATGTCGTGTTAAGATTGTTGGCGGCCTGGTTGGATTGTCTTACGTCATCGGTGTCAGTACTATTTATGGCATCGTAGTTCTGCTTATCGTTCTTCCTGTCAATTACTTCTTGTCAAAGAGCATGAAAGAGTAAGAGGTAAGTGGTCAACTCTAGCCTTAAAATATTCTCAAAAGGCAAATATTCAATTTTTAATTTTGTCCAATGTTTATCCAAATGGGGTGGTACAGGGTGGCCCAACGTTTTTTCCCCTATTTTTTTTAATTATCGAAAAAATTTTCCCATCGTATTCGGCTGATTTATTTACGTGGTTAATGAAACACTTTAAAATTTTTTTCAAACCAAATACACCATACCATCTTTTTTAAAGTGCAAAAAATGCATTTTTAGGAAAAAAATGTATGAAAATAAAAAATTGCGTAAAGATGATTTTTTGTTTATTTTTGAGCTATATGCCGGTGATATTTTGCAGATGGGGTTTTCGTATGTGCTAATCAGTGAACAGTGTTTGGCGGAAATTTTAAATTTTGGCGTATTTTTGGCATTTTATAAAAACACTCGTTTTTGTCAAAAATGGACAAAAAGTGACATTTTAGGCTGAAAACTGCTTGCAGATTTGGAATCAGCGCAAAAAGTTAAGATAAAAAAATACTATGGATTATCGAAAAATGAATTTTTTAGCATCCCAGGGAAATTTATCCAAATAGGGTGGTATATTTGATACGGTCCTGTTTGATACTGTAGTTGACTTGTTGATAAGGCATTATTTGTTCCCTGAGACAGGCACTCACTATAATCCCACAGGTATGTAATAAAGCGGATCTAGGTAATCTTCCCAGGTAGTGTACGGTATTCCATAATTTTCCCTTGATAATTTTCCCAGGAAGTCCTTTTTGTCTGCCCAAGTTTATTTGCTTTAGGATCCGGTTTTATTCTGCGGCACTTTACGGTCAAACCTCGAGCCATTCAATGAATTCTCTCACGACCAGATCTGGTCAGCACTTGAGAAAGCATATCTCAAGAACTTTGTGATGGGTTTTGAAAATCAGTTACTCCATGAAATTTCTGAAGGTGGAAACAATTTGAGGTCAGATATCTTTTTCCAGTTTTTACTTGCTTTTTTATAAACTTTATTAGTGTTGGACAGCGTCAACTTGTATGTTTGGCTAGAGCGCTTTTACGGATTCGTTCCACAAAAATTTTGATCCTGGATGAGGTATTTGTTTAATGTAAATAAATATTTGAATTTGAATTCGCGCCAAAATTATACCTGCATATTTGGAACGACCGGAATATTCGGATATATTTGGCGCGACCCAAAAATTTATTGTGAAAAGAAAAAATGCTATTTTTGACTAAAAATGATGATTTTGGTCGAAAAATTTGGTCAAAAAGTGAAAAATGCACATTTCCGCGTGTTTAGAAATTTTTTATAACTACCGTAAATCCTCTAATAAGTCCCCCGGGGGACTTATTTTTTCGTAAGGGCTGTCAAAAAATTTTCAAATTTCAAACTCAATTTTCTCCGATATTTTCAATGACAAAGTTTTGGCATTGGGGTTTTTCTTACGTATCTCGACGAGATCAACACGAATATGCACTTAGTTTTTTTTCGGGCGAGACCGCAAATACGTTTGGCATTCTGTTTGAGGGGGGACTTATTTGAGGGGAGGGACTTAATTGAGGGGAGGGACTTATTAGAGGATTTACGGTAACTTATATGGCGCATTTTCCGGTTGTGGCTGTAATTTTATGAGCAATTTGAATTCGCGCCAAAACTATAATTCGAATATTTTACAGGCCACGGCTTCCATAGATCCAGCAACTACCGTCTGATCCAACTT
The DNA here is from genome assembly GCA_022814885.1 of Ditylenchus destructor. Taxonomy (NCBI): domain Eukaryota; kingdom Metazoa; phylum Nematoda; class Chromadorea; order Rhabditida; family Anguinidae; genus Ditylenchus; species Ditylenchus destructor. Next base: position 19,671 of record JAKKPZ010000217.1, read on the forward strand.
TCGATCCGAGAAAACTTCAACACCTGCATTATTTTGACAATAGCTCACAGGCTGAACACTTTTCTGGACTACGACAAAATTTTGGTCATGGACGCTGGGAAAGTGGTAGAATACGATTCACCAAAGACTTTGAATTGAATTGAATATTTTATTCTCAGAGGCATAGTACATACACTGACGTGAGAATATAGAGAGACAAAACAAGTTTTTACGAAGTTGTCGAAGTGTGTTTCTGTTTATAGAAGCTGTAGTAGATTGAGCGCCAGACATATTATGCGGAGATATCAACTCACAACGTCATCACCTTTAAGAAGCCAAGTACCGGTAGAGTTTCTAATTTAATAGATCGTGTTAGAGGGTGCCTCTTAAGAGTTACAAAGACATAAAATTGTTGTAGGAGAGTATTGTCAGGATTATGATTACTTTGTTGTCTAATTCAGAATCTCTGTTTTCTTCTTTGGCAAGACACTCCGGCATAAAACTGGAGCCATCCACGGTGAAAGATAAGGAATAATACTGTGACTGCAATGTTAGATTCATAATTAAAAAATTTTATTGATAATTTCTTCGGATAAAATACAAAAAAAGTACTACAAATGAAGGAAACAGGTTAATCCACTCCGGACATTTCGTTCACGGTCCAAAATTTCATCCCTGTAAAGGGGATCATGGATTTTCAAAAATTTCGATTTTCGAACCCCAAAAATTTGAATTTTGGGAGTTTTTGGAAAAAAGAAAAATACGCATATCTTAAAATCTCGAGATCTCTCCGTATACGAAAAATCAGCGAAATCCCTCGCTTCGGCATAGGAGGGTCCCTACGGCTCTGTAGTGAAAGCTTAAAGGAGTGGTATCACATAGTGCGAAAAAAAAACCGCTTCTGTATCTCCGTTAATACCATACCCAGGGCTGATATGGTTTGGACATTTTGCGGTTACTTTTTTGTGCTGAGTAAGAATCTGCAAATATTTCCTGGATATCGTGTCAGGATATCAAGTTACGGGCCGTTTATCGCGACAAACTTTAGAACTTTTCCCGGTCAAAGTGAATTTCAAAAAAGGTCTGGGAAAGCCTTTTTATCATAGGGAACTTATTATTTTCTTGTTTCTATTCGATAGAGAATTGAAAAGTAGATATATGCGTAAAAAATTTTCAGCCCCCATTTTCTGAGTAAAAATGACCGAATTTTACTCTTTTTTACCAAAAGTGCCAAAAATGGGTGCATTTCAAAAGGGCGAGGCCAATTTAGTTTTTTCACATTATCCGTAATTTTTGCTCAGGGTGTTAGAACCTTCACAAAAAGTTGAGGTATACGTATTTTTTTCAGGTTCCTATGTTACGAAAAAATATGGGAAAATTTGATTTCAAATTCTATCAAAATCACGTGATTTTTTCGATTTTCTGGGTTCTGGGAAATGATTTTTTTGAAACGATGTCGATTTTTTGTCTAGCGCAATAGCAAGAGCACAAAAAAGTAGCGTATGCGTATTTTTTTATAGATCCGATTTGTTGGGAAAAAATGTTCGAAATTTTGAGTTGAAAAATGCCTAATTTTGGCCTAAATTTGGCATTTTTCGTCAATAATCGAGAATTTTGTGGCAAAAAGTGCCTTTCCAAATAAACCAATTGTGCAGTTACAACCGGCGTGACATTCTGCACAGATATGCAAAAACAGAAAATTCTAACTTCAACATACACAAAAAATTTTGCCAAAAAAGTGCCAAAAATACACGTTTTTTTGGACAAAATTTTGCCAAATTTTACAAATTCTTACATTTTTCTTGGTTTTCGGCTACACCTTGTCGATTAAAAGCTCAATATAGACAAGACGATATCTATCGCATCTATCTTGAAATGCATTTTTTAACTCAAAATTTCGAACATTTTTTCCCAACAAATCGGATCTATAAAAAAATACGCATACGCTACTTTTTTGTGCTCTTGCTATTGCGCTAGAGAAAAAATCGACATCGTTTCAAAAAAATCATTTCCCAGAACCCAGAAAATCGAAAAAATCACGTGATTTTGATAGAATTTGAAATCAAATTTTCTCATATTTTTTCGTAACATAGGAACCTGAAAAAAAAATACGTATACCTCAACTTTTTGTGAAGGTTCTAACACCCTGAGCAAAAATTACGGATAATGTGAAAAAACTAAATTGGCCTCGCCCTTTTGAAATGCACCCATTTTTGGCACTTTTGGTAAAAAAGAGTAAAATTCGGTCATTTTTACTCAGAAAATGGGGGCTGAAAATTTTTTACGCATATATCTACTTTTCAATTCTCTATCGAATAGAAACAAGAAAATAATAAGTTCCCTATGATAAAAAGGCTTTCCCAGACCTTTTTTGAAATGCACTTTGACCGGGAAAAGTTCTAAAGTTTGTCGCGAAAAACGGCCCGTAACTTGATATCCTGACACGATATCCAGGAAATTTTTGCAGATTCTTACTCAGCACAAAAAAGTAACCGCAAAATGTCCAAACCATATCAGCCCTGGGTATGGTATTAACGGAGATACAGAAGCGGTTTTTTTTTCGCACTATATGATACCACTCCTTTAAACTTTACATTCAAAAAGACACGTTTCACAGAAAAATTAATTAACTTGGACAACGAAGACGTTGCGTTGTGGATCAAACGATACCAATCAATGACTAATGGAAACCGGTTAATGAACGTAAACTAGAGATTTCGTCCAGAGAGTTGTTATTGTTATTTCTCGTCAGGTATGCTTAACATTAAAAAATGACGACTTTTTGCTACAGTCCGCGGCAAAACTGTCCGGTTATCGGGGTGTCGTGTTATCGAACGCCGACTGTATTTCGGAATGGTAGAGAATGGAACTCGCGATGGAATGAGCGAGGATCTAAACAGGGATGAGCCCGCTCTGACTCACTTCGACTGATGAAGATTAAGTTTTCGGTCCTGCGCTTACTATAGGTCTTCAAGTAACATTTTCAACTGCAGTCAATCGTATTTGTCCAAGTTGCAAAAGATGAAACCAATTCCATTTATGTGTATTTGCTTTTTTTTCTCATTTTACTTCGGACATTTAGTGATGCTTTCAGCAGAGAACTTCTTGCCTTAGACCTTTGAACAAATTTGCTCAATTCCAAGGAATACCGGCTATATTATGCTGTTCTTTCTGATTTTGATCAAGAAACCTTGCATTTGTAGGGTATACCGCTATAAGGTGTTGTAAAACCGCATGCGAAAACTCCCCAGGGCATGAAATCCCATCCGGAAATGGAAAATTGAGCCATGGTCAGCCCCCCCCACCAGTGGGGGCGGACTGACCTGGTCAGTCCGCCCCCCTCCAAAATGGGGGCCGGAGTGGTGGGGCCGGACTGACCAGGGGGCGGAGTGTACAGCGATCCAGAATTTTCCCTGTATTTTGAGATCCGAAATCCACGTTTTCCCGTCACTGCTTTCTATAAAATCCTCGTACTTCAGTTCGGCTAAGCCTGCATCCCATGTAGGACACTCATCCAGGAACAATGCGGGCAATCTCCACAGGCTAAAAAATGTTACGCTGAAAATAATGTAATACAATTTAATCCAAAGACAACATACAGTAGTTGCGTACCGGACACTCCGCAAGCCAATGTCCGTATTTGCTGCAATACGCGCAGGGATGAGTATGAATCTTGCAAGCTGACATCTAAAACAAACACTCTAAGTATTAGAGTGGCTAGGGGGGGAGGGTGCTGACCGACTGTTTTAAGCCGTCGGCATGCTGAAGGCGACGCTATCGTTGCCGTCGGTGTGGTAATTGCAACGGCGATATTAACCGTCGGTATTCTTTCGGCGACGGATATTAGCCATAGGCCCACGTATATAACCGTCGGTGCTCTGTGGGTCGACGGTATTGGGACGACGGAATATTACCTTCGGGCCATGTATATAACCGTCGGTATTCTCTGGGCGACGGATTGATCCGTCGGTTGATTACTAAACCACTCGTCGGCGTGTTCGGTGACAAGATCTGGCTCTTACATTTGAGAGGTACGTAGGTAAGAGTTTATGATCCTAATAAAACCGGGAAATTCATAGTACATTTCGTGCTGACAATTTGTGTTCGTACCACACAGGAAAGTACAAACAGGGAACCTTACAATACCAAAATCCTAATTTCACTGCCTTTTTCGTGTTAATTAATTGCATACTTCACTCGCTACAGGACACCGACGGCCGAAAGCATAACATAACCGTCGCCTAAATGCCGACGGATATCAGTACACCCACGGCCGAAAGTACCGTCGGTATGGCATAACATTACATATTTATTTTCATCATCCATATATAATTATGAGACGTTTTTACATATTTTTATCATGTGAATATTTTTATGACAAACGTTTATTTAATAAAAACTATATCTGCGAAATGATTGCTTTTGGAAGATTGTCCTCTTGTATTTTCGTTCATTACCGTCGGTATGGCATAACATAACCGTCGCCTAAATGCCGACGGACATAATAACGTCGATTCAGAAATTGAATTTAAAAATAATCAAATGCTTATTTCAGTCCTCTATGTGGTGGAGTACACTGTGAGAGCGCTGAGACGGCGCGTGCTGCAACGATTAGCCATGTGTCCGACAGAGGATGTCACCGCACTCTACCAAACCGCTTTGTTGTTATGCGACGAAGAGCTTGAGCGAAAGCGTATCGCCGGAATCTTGCAAGTTGCTGAGAAGTCGAAGTCTTCCAAGACCGCTGAGGAATTGAGTGAATCTATTGCTATTTTTGCTTTGTTATGTTAAATGTTGTATGTAGCTTAGTTTATTTTTTGTTTGATTTTGATGCTTTATTATATTATTCTGTTTATGTTAAGCAAACATATAAGGCAATAAAATTGAAAATGTTTTGGTTTGCATTCAAATGCAAACACTTGAAACCCCGCAAAACAAAATTCTTTAAACTATATTCAATTGTGAAATATTTGATTAGAATAAATGGATTTATAGAATGATGCAATCTATATTGGCAGCTCCTTTGTGTTTAGACTCCTTTGTGTTTAGACTATCCCTAATTCGCTGCACACAAAAGAATAAATTGTAATCACTTTCGTGTGTTTATTATTTCTTTACCCACAACACGGCATAAAAGTGTCCGCTGGTAAATGTTTGAATTTGAAAGTTTCCTTTTCATCGCTGCGTCCCACAATGTCGGCCCAACATACAGTCCTTAGGCACACTATGCCAACCAAAAGTGGGTCACTCCAGCGTCACCCAAGCGCGCCCTTGTGCAAAATAGGATGCACAATAAGGACGTATTTGTTGTTGGCATTATCGATTCGAGAAGATTATGCCTGCTGGATTTTTGTGTAGTGTATTAGTGTAGTGTAATAGTAATTTGTGTAGTATTCGAGTAACAGTGGTTGTAAACTGTTACCCAACTTAAGTGTTTAAGCTAAAACTTTCAGTAGCAATATTCGTATCATATGCATTATCGATCGGAACATTGTACTTGTTATCTATTTTCTATTCACTAAATTAAATGCTTTTAGTTCAATCTCTGAATTCCCATCTCGTTGAAGTGTCGTTAGAACAATGTCCGGAGAACAAAATCTCGAGTCTCTAGAGAAGTCTAAGGAGACATCCGAGAAGTCTAAGGAGACATCCGAGAATTCTCCCGTCAAGCTCAAGCAAGTGAAATCTCCGCCGGTGGTTTTGGAGACGCGCACGTTGTGTTTGAAGACAAACGTCGAGAATACAACGCCCGCACCTAGTAAGCTGCCGCTGGGAGGTCTTGTTACGTACTTATCTAAGAGTTATATTATAACGAATATCTGCAGAGCGTTTTTAATATTATAACGCTCACTAATCCTCTAGTTGCACCTACCCGTCGCACTAGAGAGAGCCGTCGGTATTCTGCGGCGACGACTTAACTTTTGTTTAAAAACACCGACGGTTAATCTCACCGTTGCCCTTACCCGGCCGACGGCAAAGACAACCGTCGCCCTTAGCATACCGATGCCATAAAACAACCGTCGCAAACTACTATTCGTTTTTAGGATACCCCGGCTTTTCAGCAGGCTTCTCCGCAGGCTGCGGTCGAGAAGACTACTGGTGATCCGAAAGTGGATAACATGCAGGTAACTAAAGGCTTTCGTTTGACACATATATATATATATATAAATTGACAGCATTTTATTATATTTTTTAAGAGTAAAATTTGCCCAAATTTGGGGAATGAAATAATATAACCCTGGGTGTTAATTAGAGAAAATACGGTAATTGCTTGGATAAGAAATGCGTGTTTACTTTTAAGAAGCATCATATGACAAATATTTGCTTTACATGCTAATCCTTTCAGGAGCAGCTTCTCGCACCATGCAAATGCTCATGAAGCAAATGGCGGAAAATCAGGCGAAAGAGAGAGAGAGCTGTTGGTAAAGCAGATGCAGGAGGATACGGCTAAGACTTTGGAAATCCAAAAGCAGGAATTTATAAAATTGATCGCTGCGGATAAAGCTCGCGCTGGGAAGTCAATGTCATACGCAAATGAACGCGGTTCCGAAGAGTCGAATTGGCTGGACTCCGATGAAAGTCAGGAGAAGAAAAAGAAGGAAAAGCAGGCGATGGCAATGGACGTAAGCATACATGAAATAATATCTTTCAAAAAACATAGTACACAATTTTTGTCCTGTCATTTGATTTCATACCGACGGTAAAATATCCGTCGCATTAGAAGTGCGACGGCTAGAATAACATCGGTAGCACAATATGCAATATCTGCAACGGTTATCTAACCGTTGCAGATATGTACGGACGACAGTAATAACCGTCGCCTGACAATGTCCGACGGCTAAAATAACCGTCGGACTTAACGCAGGTCTTTATTCTATAGAAGTATTTTATTGTTTGTATTGTTGCAGGATGTGCATCAACAGCTACCAAACAAGATCTCGCAGGTATTGCGCCTCGGAAAAATTAAAGATACAAAAGAGACGTATCGTAACAAAAAGTCAAACGGTCCGACCTCTTGGTTGAGTGCCTACGTGAACGTCACGCTTCAGAAGAATCGTTACGCTTGGGAGCATATCTATGCAGCCGCAGAACCTGAAGAACGCTCAACACGCCTTGGACTAGCGGTTTGCCATATTCGTGAGTGATTTTTTTCTACCAAATTAGAACAACCGTCTTTCTCCTTTAGTGAACGACTACTTCGAAAAAGGGCGTCAAGAACGTTGCGACAAGATGGTAGACGCCTGGTTTAAATCGTCTCACGCCCAAGACAGAAATCATGTCAAAATGGAAGAACTGAAGCAGAAAAACCGTAAGTGTATTCCATAGTAAACTCAACATACCATACATCTTAGTTGTGCCGCCACCCATACTAAAGAACTCTCGAAATCCCAAACGAAAGGATCATAATTCTGGCCCGCCAGTCGATAAGAAGGAACATTCAAAACACCTAGAATGGCATCCTGTTTCGGACGAAGCTATGCATTCCGCTATGAAAAAAGGTTCGTACACAGTAATATAATACGAACAATAAAAACTAAGAAAAATAATAATTTAGCCAGCTCTTGACGAAAGAAGGCAAAAGGCTCTAGCGTTCAGCGTGAGGACGATGACGATCAAGTGATGTATGATGCCGAACAGACTTCGAATTCGAGCGGTCAGCAGAAGCGCAAGCACTCGCCCACTAAACCTGGTGACGAGCTATACAAAATGGCGGCTCTCATCAAGGCTAAGGAAGGCTCAGATAAGCATAAAAAAATTATGAAATTTATGGAAAACGGTACGTGTTTGCATTTTTAATACATTTGCTACAAAGAATCCGTTTATTACTTGCATGATTTAAATTCAGCCAAAGGTGAGAAGAAGGACGTCAAAAAGACCGACCGCTCGAGAAGCATTTCCATCGACGAAGATTACGAGGACAATGTGTCCGGTATTCCGAATCCCGGTGCGGTTCCTCCTGGTAATAAGATGCAAAGCAAGGTCTCCGGCGACGCATTCGGTATGTGTTGTGCACTTGACTATAGTGAAATTTTGGTCTATTTATCAATTTTATATAAACTAAGCTATAGAACGCGAAAAGGTGTTTCTTTTTAACGCTTATGCCTAATTTAGATGCTGACGCGAATCCCGGTGCGGTTCCTCCTCGTAAGAAGAAGCAAAGCGAGGTCTCCGGCGACGCGAATTCTTTAGTGAGATAGAAATTTGTACATAAATAGTTTTCCCAAAAGTTTTAAGGAAATTACTTCTCAAAATTTGTAAACTAAATCCAAACTCGTTCTCATTTCAAGTCAGTCAACTTTTTTCTTCATTATATTTTCATATATCTCCTCTCTCCCTTACTTCCCCTTAAGGTGATTTGGTAATTGTAAGTTGTGAGGATTCCTACTGAGGATGACTCGACCTCATAACATGTTTTAGTCTTGTTGTCTAGGATTAGAGTCGAAACAACATGACTATTTGTCTTTTCTTTAAATCACTTGTCCAAATCTATTTTCTTAATGTTCATTCAAAATATCAATCCCTTTAAACCATTAGAAGAAATTTGCAATGGAAATATATTTTTAAATCATATTCGTGAGTCATTTCCAATTTTTCGGTTGAAACTGTAACGCTAAAAAACTTTTCGATTCGAGATACCGAAAAATTTGACGTGATGAAGATTCGAGATTTTAATGTTAAGTTTAGAGGGAGCGAAAATGTTGTCCAACCTGTTCGCGCGAGTTTGTTCCAAGCGTGGCATTTCGCAAGCGACTTTACTTTGATATGGACAACAAACCGCATGGCACTGTGCAGGTAAAACGCTTAAATTTTTAACGAAAAATGATAAAAAAATGAGAACGGAATATGAGTCTAGAACATTTGTTTATAGAGAGATATATTTGGGGGTATTGTCTTGGGACTTGTGCTTTAGCTAGGGATGTGCAATGATAACCTTTGATAACTCCTCCAATGATAACCTCAATGATAACCTTTTCAACGAAGGGAGTTTATCATGATAACCATAGGTGATCATGATAACCCACAAGGTTATCATCCTTATAAAATTCTTAAAATACCTACACATTGACAAACGAATTGCATATTCGGAATCTACAAGAAAAACTGACATAAGGACGTCTACATCAGAATTTAGGTATCTTAGGTAAAAATGGGGTAAAATAGCATTTTTAGATCTGACCCATTTCAGTTCAGGTCTAAATTTCCAGTTCGGGTCAGATCTAAAAATGCTATTTTACCTCATTTTTACCTAAGATACCTAAATTCTGATGTAGACGACCTTATGTCAGTTTTTCCTGTAGATTCCAAATATGCAATTCGTTTGTCAATGTGTAAGTATTTTAAGCATTTTATAAGGATGATAACCTTACGGTTATCATGATAACCTATGGTTAGTCAAGACAATTGCTGTTTTAATATAAACCAATGTGCTGGAATGCTTTAGAGATATAACCCACATGGTTATCATGATAACCGTAAGGTTATCGTCCTTATAAAATGCTTAAAATACTTACACATTAACAAATTAATTGCATATATGGAATCTACAGGAAAAACTGACATAAGGACGTCTACATCAGAATTTAGGTATCTTAGGTAAAAAGCATTTTTAGATCTGGCCCATTTGTGTATTGGGTGTGAGGTCGACAGAGAAAAAAAGATATGAAGCGAGGGATCTGGCCAGAATCGACTGGGCCTTGGCTTGCTCGCCAGATCCCTCGCTTCATATCTTTCTTTCTCTGTCGCCCTCACACCCAATACACAAAGGGGCCAGATCTAAAAATGCTATTTTACCTCATTTTTACCTAAGATACATAAATTCTGATGTAGACGTCCTTATGTCAGTTTTTCCTGTAGATTCCAAATATGCAATTCGTTTGTCAATGTGTTGTTTGTCAATTTTAAGAATTTTATAAGGATGATAACCTTACGGTTATCATGATAACCTATGGTTAGTCAAGACAATTGCTGTTTTAATATAAACCAATGTGCTGGAATGCTTTAGAGATATAACCCACATGGTTATCATGATAACCGTAAGGTTATCGTCCTTATAAAATGCTTAAAATACTTACACATTGACAAATAATTGCATATATGGAATCTACAGGAAAAAAATGACATAAGGACGTTACATCAGAATTTAGGTATCTTAGGTAAAAAGCATTTTTAGATCTGGCCCATTTGTGTATTGGGTGGAGGTCGACAGAGAAAAAAAGATATGAAGCGAGGGATCTGGCCAGAATCGACTGGGCCTTGGCTTGCTCGCCAGATCCCTCGCTTCATATCTTTCTTTCTCTGTCGCCCTCACACCCAATACACAAAGGGGCCAGATCTAAAAATGCTATTTTACCTCATTTTTACCTAAGATACCTAAATTCTGATGTAGACGTCCTTATGTCAGTTTTTCCTGTAGATTCCATATATGCAATTAATTTGTTAATGTGTAAGTATTTTAAGCATTTTATAAGGACGATAACCTTACGGTTATCATGATAACCTATGGTTATCATGATAACTTTGTGGGTTATCATGATAACCGGAATTTCCTGAGTTATCAAAGGTTATCATTGCACATCCCTAGCTTTAGCCTAAACGTAAGTCCATCGCAAAGCAGTATACCTTTAGGCAATACGCCCGGTTCAATAGCTCCGAATGTATGCCTTTGTTGACAATTTGGTATTTCATGAAACGAAACTGACTCAAAAGAGGAGTGTGGCCTATATATGGCATGCACATTTATATCTTCAGCGGGATACTTAATCTTGTTAAAGTGATATAGCTCTCAGGGAACCCGGGTGAGAAATAAGATTCAATACCGCAACAAAATCCTCGGTTTGTTGCGGGCATCCTTCTCATTATCTCCGCAGGGATAACTTATTTTTTGAAATATTTTGAAATATTATTTTTTGAAAAAAGAATTTTTTTAACTTTTTCCTTTAAAATATGGAAAAATCATAATTTAAAAGGAAAAAGTTCAAAAATCAAAGATCAAAGTTCAAATCTGATCCCGAATTTGGGTTCAGCGGGGTCGATTTACTCTCCAAAGGTTTCATCATATTTTCTCGAAATGCCTTATGAAGCCTCTTGGCCTGCATGCAAAGGCACTCTTGGCATGCAGGCAACAACCCGCGAATTCAAACGTCCATTCCCGTTATTTACGCATCATAGTATAATGTCAAAATATGTCTTTTAAAATGAGTAGTAAAATAAATATAAATAAACAATTTCAATACAAAAATTTAGAATGACTCCGTTCTTGCCGCCAATGAAGTGCTCAAGCAACAATTTGAGAAATGCAAAGCAGAGATGGATATTTCTCAAATGCGCGTCAATGACTTGGAGAGATCAGTCCGTGAACTGGAAAAGGAGCTTCAGCAAGTTTCTGAGCGCAATCGACAACTTACTGCTGAGCTCATTGAAGAACTCCAGCAAAAGCTGGAATCTGTTTGCGGTCCGGATATGAAATTTGGATCCGGAGCCAATGAATATGCTGAGGGAAGTCGCAAAAATTTGGTAAGTCCAGCTGTTATAATTTTGAAAATTGAGTAAATTTAAAAGTGGCAAATATAAAAATAATTACCCAGAAAATTCTGGATGTCACACAAATCCCAAAGACGATCAATAACATTTCAACGGCCATATTCCCGACGGGTTAATGAAATAAAAATGTTATACTACGTTTGTTTTCAGGCAAAGAAGGAAGGAACTGCTGTTGCTGAGAAGAAATCCCATGATGTCCCAGCCGATAAGCCAGCCGAGAAAGCTGAAGCATCTAACGAGAAACTCGCAGCCGCTGATGCCCCAGCTGTAAGTTTTGAAGCTTGAATTTAGTTGCCTAAAGGCTTGGGAAAACTATGCCAAGCCAAAAATAAGGACATACCGTAAATCCTCTAATTAATCCCCCCTCAATTAAATCCCCCTCAAATAATCCCCCCCCCTTTAGAACCTGACGAAAAAATAAATCCCCCCTCAAATAAATCGCCCCAAAATGGGTATTTTTCCAATTTTTTCCAAATTTTATGGCAAAATTTGCTATTATTTACAAAATTTGGTCAAAAATTGATAAATTTGGTAAAAATTGCCGAAAATTCGATCAAATCCAAAAAATTCAAATTTTTGGCGAAATTTTTTTGGCGCCATTTCAAAATTGGTTTAAATTTTCAAAAATTTTCCCAAATTTTGACAAAAAGTCCCAAAATTTTTCGTTGCGACTTCGGCGCGGCCCACCGAAAGTTTAGTTCTCCCTAAAATAAATCCCCCTCAAATAATCCCCCCTCTAGAACCTGACGAAATATTAATTCCCCGGGGGATTAATTAGATGATTTACGGTATAATGGCAAATAACACATTAAAAGTCAAGACCAAATCAAAACCGTTAAAGTATGTTCTGTTTGTCAGATATGCTAATGAATGTTCTTTCAGGAGAAGAAAGAGAAAGCTTCGGCCGAGAAAGCTGCTGACAGCCCAGCCAAAGCTGCCGAGACGAAGCCGGAGAGCTCAGAATCCGCGGAAGGAACCTCGAAGAGCGTCGAGAAGAAAGAATAAATTCTCCCATCAGTCAAACGCGTCACCTCTTTATGAATTCAGCTTTTAAACTAAATTTATCCTGAAAAATGTCCCTCTCCGTTCGTTGAAGTCCTGTGTATCCAACTTTCAGTTTTCTTAAAGTCAAATTTTGCATTGAGTTTATTTGTTGAGTCCGTATTTCTTCTAATATTGAATCTGATTTTTGTGCGATGTTTTCATCGTATTTTGCGCATTCATCATATTAATTACCTGTTGGGTTTAAATAAAACAAAAAATATATTTGCGTGAATAAAAAAAATAATCTGAAACACGAAAGTCGCCCTTAAGAAATGTCATAAACAAATGTCGCCCTTGTAGGAATTTGAATGACTTGCAACCTCGTATATCGGTGGAAATTTCAAATAACCGCGGCTTTTAATTTGTTCAGTGAAGTTCAGACCGACCAGGTCAGCTTCCCTGGATCTGACTACGGTTTGCGCATTTGTATGCAAATATCCTAGCGGATGTTACCTGAATGATACCAAACGATTTTCGATCTCTCTTCATATTCATTATTGCAATTGGAGTCAGCGTCATTGATCTACTCAGTGTTCCGCATTTCGTCTGCCGTCTCTTCAAAGAGACAAGGTTTTTCTCTCATTTTAATGCGGCGTTAAATTTTTATTTCGATAAATTCGGTGGCCCTATATGAGTATACGCGTCTCCCGGAAAAAATCAATAGGGGTTGATTTTTTTGCAAAATTTTTCTGAAAATTATTTTTCAAACCATAGGGTCCCCTATGGTTTTTCGCAAGAAATTCTAAAAAATTTTTTTGCGAAAAAACTATAGGGGGGACCCTAATGATTTTTTTGAAAAATTTTTCCGAAAATGATTTTTCAAACCATAGGGGCCCCCTATGGTTGCGTATGCTTTTGGCAAAAAATTCTCAATTTCCAAAAAAATCAATAGGGTCCCCCTATTGATTTGGGAGACGCGTATACTCATATAGGGCCAATTCGGTTTATTAGAGTTTGGTTTCTATCAATGAAAGGTACATTAGAAAACGATACAGAGCAAGTCAGTAAGAGAGAAGGTACTTAAGCCATTTGAACGTCCTGCACTATCGGCCCAAGTAGTATAGTGATTAGTACTCCACGTTGTGGCCGTGGCGACCCCTGTTTGATTCAGGGCTTGGGCAATCAATTTTTTTTCGTTTTTTATGTCACAAAATATTTTAAACACACAAGTATGGCTTCCCGAATAGCGCAGTTTTTATTTTATTGCTCATATTCGGGGTCTACAGCCGATGGTAGCGCATTCTCAGTAATTGGTCATTTTTCACAGAAAATTTTTGACTGAAATGTTCAATGGAATTTCACATAGAGTCATTTATGGCAGAGGTTATGGGATAATAATATTGGATACTAATCACTATACTACCGAGGACATATCCGATAAACTGCAAATTTCGTTTAGATTTCGAGTCTAGGTAAAAATCCCCCGGTAAAAATCCCCCCGCGGCCTTTTTTGCCATAACTTTTTACTGGAACATTCTAGAAGGATGAGTAATAGCTTAAATGGAAGCTAAGACTCTGGGCTACAAATCGGTATATTACTTGCCACATCTCGATTCAAGATTCTCGAGATTTAATTATTTTTGTCTCAAATTCTCGAATTTGCAAAAAAGTTGAAATTTTGAGACAAAAATACTTGAATCTCGAGAATCTTGAATCGAGATGCGGCAAGTAATATACCGATTTGTAGCCCAGAGTCTTAGCTCTGATTTAAGCCATTATTCTAGAATGTTCCAGTAAAAAGTTATGCCAAAAAATGGCCACGGGGGATTTTTACCGGGGGCGATTTTTACCGATTCCCTTAGATTTCGACTGATATTCAGAGGCAAAAGAAAGTTCAACTCAATTCTGGTCTTGAGAATGTACATTCTTTGCTACTTTTCTTATACGCAAATTTCTTCTCCAAATCCACATCAAAACCAAAGGTACATTAGAAAAGGACACAGAGCAAATCAGTAAGAGAGAAGATACTTAAGCCATTTGAACGAAAACTTTGATCGAACTCTCTGACCGCGCTCCAACAGACTATATGAGAAAATTTCCCTCAAAGTTCTGTTTAAATAACGTTTCTGAATCCCAATACTATTTGGAGCCAAAAAAAGGGCACATAGCCTGCTTCGGCCATCCACCGAAGCAGGCTGGGATCTTCAAATCTTTTAATGTACTAAAATTGTCGTAAAAGAAGTATTTTGAGAGCGGCATATTCATGCTTGAGTTTTCCGTTGTTTCTCACAAAATTTTATCTATGATTCATAATCTTCGGAATCATCATTTTTCTGAATCATTTGTAAGTTTTTGACTTAACAAAGTTTGACGCTGTCAATTCACAAAAAATTGAAACTGTGTTCTTGTCCATCATCCAATCTATCAATCTCATATGTCATTCACTTCAATCGATAGCTCTCTACCAGACAAGCAAAACGAGTCATTACTCAACCGGAACGGTGCGCGTCTACCTGACTTATTGATGGGTGAAATCTCGATTTTCCCGGATTATATAGGAACCGCGGCGAAGGCCACGTGTTTTACCTTCTCGTTCACTCCTATATGGCACCGTAACAACTCCCACCGGAGAACTCCCACCGCGACATCTCCCACCTTCAACTCTAAAAAATTTTGTCTAAATTTTGGTCTAAGAATGCGGTCAAAATTTTCAATGACACTTCGGGACATACAAATTTTTGTCTAAAATTTTTTGTCTACATTTGGTCTAAATTTTTGCAGAAACATACTCAGCTCGTCTATACGAACATTTTAAGCTATCACTTGGCCAGAAATACGCGGTGCAAGGGGTCTAACGGCCAGGTCCCGGACGGACCGACGGACGGATCACAGGGCTAGCTTACTGGGGGATTTCGTGGTCGCACGCTTACGCTGTTCTCTACTACAGGGTGGGAGCTGTCGCGGTGGGAGTTGTCGGATGGGAGATGTCCCAGTCCCTCGTAAAGCACTGACGCCCATGAATTAGTGACTCACAACACTATTTCTCCTGCTGTTTTTCTCTTCCCCAACCGCGACTTTCGACGAATCTCAATCTTAAGCAGAGGAATGGAAGGCGAATAACCTCAGGGCACGCAAGCGGAGCGGCAATTCCGCTCGTAATCTCCGTATAATAGGTATGTTAACAAATAGAAGCTTATATATCTCATCCAATTTTATTCGTCTAGCACAAAATTTTTCACTATCGAGTTATTGAATAAATTATCTTGACCTTGAAATCGGCTGACAAGATAAAAGATATGCTAACTGTTCATTCCATCAACACTACCATCGACCGTTCTTCTATCAGACCAACCAAACTATTCAGACACTAATTTCTGCGTTTGATTTGCCTCCAGTTGGCGTTTTGTTCTCTTTGTCACGAGGATTATTTGAGGGGGGAATTAAAATTTCGGCGGCCGCGCCGAAGGCGCGGCGAAAAATTTTGGGACTTTTTGTCAAAATCTTTGGATTTTTGGCAAAATTTGGGAAAATTTTTGAAAATTTAAACCAATTTTGAATTGGCGCCAAAAAATTTTCGCCAAAAATTTGAATTTTTTGGATTTTTGATCGAATTTTCGGCAATTTCTACCAAATTTTTCAATTTTTGACCAAATTTTGTAAATAATAGCAAATTTTGCAATAAAAATTCAAATTTGCGCTAAATTTGAAATTTGAAAAAAATTGGAAAAATACCCATTTTTGGGGGGGTTATTTGAGGGGGATTTATTATTTCGTTGGGGGTCCCGAGGGGGGATTATTTGAGGGGGATTAATTAAACGATTTACGGTATTTAATTTTGCTCAATTTTCGTGAAAACCCTATAAATTTATATGCAAAATTTGCAATTCACAAGCTGCAAAATTTCAGCGACATAGGTTTTCATCAATTTTTCTCATTTTTCGCTCGCTATGATGGGTTACCGCTCAACTGGGCCACAACCAAAGCTGCGCTCAACTGCAGCGCAGTGTGTGCGGCAGAGAGTGGGTAGTAGTAAACTGCGTGGTAGTAGTAAGCTGCGCTCAACTGCAGCTCACCAGCCTCTCTCTGTGAGAGTGTGTGCGGCAGCTGGGATAGAGATGCTTGCAGTCTTGCTGCTCTAGTCGTCTACTGCAGTGGTCCTCAAGACTGCATATGGGCAGACGTGCTGTATTTTGAGTGAATTTTTTTATTTTCTACCTGCGTATCCTCCTCTATCTGAATATACAAGTTGAGAGAATATTAAAGGTGGAAAACCAACGTAATCAAGCCACTTGCCATTTTATGTCGCTATAACACTCATTTGACTCTCATTCTTATTAAAATGTCCCTTGTAATCATCAATTCCTTTAACTTAAATTATATGTAATTTTCGTCCAAATGCCTAAACGCAAACCGGAATGATTCCGAAAGCATATAAATCTCTTCCAACCACAGGATATGCCCCGAGGGTTTTTCTGGAACGCACACCGATTTCCTTTTGGGGTGAGTGAGGTTCTGAAACTTCACATCGGGACTCCGTTTTGTGCAATTTTGGTGTATATCGTCTCCTCTCGGTGAGAGAAGACGATCGGTACCGGTTTAATCGAGCACCTGCGCAAGTTAGGTGTCATAAAAATCCCGAGAAACCAGGTTCTTTCCAACATTGGCTGAATCGGGCGCCGTGTCGCCCATATACATTTTTGCATTATTCCCTTATAAGTTAATTGAAACTAGCTTCCTATGATTACGACATTACTGAAACTAAACTATTGAAATGACCTCACTCGTGTGTGTTTCAATTTCATTTCTCTTATTCTTCATTCCACGTGTAACGCATGGAGCTTCGAATGAAAAAAGAGAAGCTCTCAGTCCCAGCAAGGAACAAGTTCCGATGTTCCACATACAAATCACGGGAAAGATCCGGAAAGAGTATACCGCACGTGAACATGGTGTAGGTACATACACTAAGACAGCGAATGCACATAAAAAGACAAAGCTGACTCTGTACAAAGGTAAAATTTACAACTTCAATAAATTTTTGAAGTAGGAAATATAAGAGGCCTTTCTTGAAAATATTTGAACCGCGGGAAATCATTGAAATTTAAATCATTGAAATGATCTTCTCTTGTATATACTAAATATACAAAATTGGCCCGCATGAGGAAAGCAAAATATGGTTTGATTAGAGTCAGACCGATTTGATCCATAATTGATTCAAAACGCAAATTCCAAAAATTAAAAGACTGAAATTCGCGCTCAACATCTTTCAGCGCTGATTTGAATTTTCAAATTTTTGTAGTCAGATATTCGTTAAGAATTTGAATTAGCGCCGAACATTCAAATTTTTCAATTGCGAAATTTGGAGCGCGTAATTTCAAGTGCAAAGTTTAGATGGCGAAGAGGTGGCAAAAAAGCATGTTAACGGGTGGCAAAAAAAATCGAGACTGGCGAAAATTTCAATTTTTCTTTACTAAAATGCAAACTCAAACAGCATGTTTGGTGTCATATAAAAACAGAAGTTCGTAGGTTTCTAACAAAAAAAAGATCAGCTCAATTCATCTAGAAAAACCAGGTAAACGCTTGGATCAAAGTTGACCACCCGTTTTTGATCTTGTACAGAGGTTTTTCGAAGAATTCTCACCTTTTTCATAGGGACAACTTTGATATTTTTTACGCACAGGGTGACCCTGAAGCTCGGTTATTATTTGCTTCTTCCCACTAGTCACGAACTTAGAAATATCACGAGAAATAAGGTAAATTGTGAAATTCTCGACACCGGTCCCGGGCTGGGATTGTGTGTATTTCACACTTCTTCAGGAGCCGTTTTAACAGAATATCCCGGCAAGTTATACACCAAATTAAAGCCAATAAACAGTCGGACGAAAATAACATTTTACGTAAAGTTTATCTTCCTTTTCCGAAAATTTTTATTGCAACAATTCACCGAGAACGGAATTTTTTAAAGGTCAAATTTTTTGAAAAAGCGCTAAAATTTGTATTTTTGGCAAAGTGTTTACGGAAAAAATATTTTTATTAAGTGCACCAGGATGTCAGCTGTCGATTGATATATAACATGCCTAGGCGTTGGTAACTGTATAATGTCAGAAAAGCACATAATTGGAACGTGGCCATGTGATTTTCGGCCGATTTTTCATGGTTTTGTACAAGATCAAAAACGGGTGGTCAACTTGAGCTGATCTTTTTTTTGTTAGAAACCTACGAACTTCTGTTTTTATATGACACCAAACATGCTGTTTGAGTTTGCATTTTAGTAAAGAAAAATTGAAATTTTCGCCAGTCTCGATTTTTTTTGCCACCCGTTATAACTGGCAAAAAAGCACTAACTGGATAGGTGGCAAGTACAAACTTGAGGCCGAAATTCCAGAGAATGAGAGGATTGGCAACTACACTATTGTGGTAACTAATGGACCGTATTATGAAAAATATTGCACGTTTGAAGTGAGCATTGATGATGTGAGCCCTTTAATTCATACGTGGGATACTACAATCATAGAGAAGGTATGATATCTTAATGACATACTAGTAATGAGATACGTTTAAAGGCGCGGCAAAAGATCTCGTATGAACCACAACCTCATAATAATGAATCCTGAATTTGACTTCATATTCATGATGAGCGTGAAAAAAAGCCGAGTTATGCGAGATACAACAGTAGCTTCAAAAATGTCATTTTTTGTTTTTCACATGTCAAAAAATTTGAGTCACGTGATGTCATATGGCTACATGACCCGCATGCTCATAACCTGCATTCTAAAAATGCAAAATTTCAAAAATACAAATAGTTCCCCTCGGAAGTCCGTCAAGCTGAATCGACTCCTACTATCCCCTAAATCATTTCAGCATGTTCGCGTGTGACAACCGGACGCAACCAGCGACCGGTTTGTTTGCAACAAATCTCTGGCTTCTGCAACTGGAAGTATTCATGCTACTACCTATACAATCTGTCCCTTACACTATTACACATTATGACAAAGTGTAATAAAAAATGCAAATAGTTCTCCCCTGAAGTCCATCAAGATTAATCGATTCCGACCAATTCCTATATCTCCATTTTAGGTAAGTCGCGTGTGACAACCGGACGCAGCCTGCGACCGACGGCCGCGCTATTGGGAAAAGAGCATGTTTGCAACCAATCTCTGGTTTCTGCAACTGGGAGTATTCAAACAACTGTCTACCCAATCTATCCCTTACACTATTTATGACAGCTTGCAATGTAAAATTGATATTTATCTGAGCTGGCTCGGCTACTTTGTAATTTCGTGGTGTCTTGCAAAGAACTACGCTGTAATTTGAACAAAATTAATGTCTGTTTTCTATTTTTATTCGTCTTTCGATAGAGATTTGTTGTTGTTCAATTTATTCATCTGCCAGGTAAATTTGTTTCAATTACATTCAGTTATGTTATGGCTGTTAAACAAATTGTTAGGAATAGATAAAAAATGTCTAACTGAAAGATTGGTAGAAATTGTTTGGTATATGTATGAACAATTCCTCAAAAACATTGTTTGAGGAAAATTATTATACTTTATGTTAACATATAACCTACATTTATTGAAATTAACTCTGATTTATATACAATTTCTTACGTAAAAAACTTGAAAAGGAAATGAGACACGATAAAGAAACTGTTGTCATGATTAATTTGAAGTATTTCAAAATAATAACGTCTAGAGAAGTTAATTCCCAGGTATTTTGATGCACATCTGAATTATGATCACTTGCGAGGTTTTTCTTCCAAAGATCCCTCTTGCAAAGGGACGTTCCCCCGGACGTTTTCCCCAGGCCGTTACCCCCGGGACGCTTCCCCCGACACATTTGATATTCAGATAATATTTCCCAATGTGCTTTTCGACGGAAAACTTATCTTTTTTTGTAAATTTCTTGTAAAACGTTGATTAAATAACGATATACTTTTATCCACATGGCCGAAGAATCACGTTTGAATTCGCGAGTAAATGCAATGACTTTTGGCGTTGTGTGGTTGAAATGAAATGGAAGGGGCAGACAATGGCCTGTCTCTGTGCAAAACATACGACCAGACTCTTAGTGCTCTACGCATAAATTAATCATTATCCAGTTTCGTGTTTCACAAAACTGGATAATGATGAATTTATGCAAAAAGCCTAGTTGTATGCTTTGCACAGAGGCATGCCACTGTCTGCCCCTTCCTTTCCATTTCATTAACGAGTGTGCGCCAGGTCAGTTACAAAAACCGCGAATTCAAACGCATCAAAGTGATTCTTCGCCCATGTGGATAATAGTACTTTAATTTTAGGCTTACCAAGGATTTGGTCCAATCAAATTAGCGCCGCGCGGAGTTAATTGGAAGCTAAGCCTTTATTTCCTAGGTCGAGTCCTATGTCTTTTCGCGCAATTAGGTTTTCGGCTGAACAACCCACATAAGGCAATTCGGCTAGACTTAGACTTACGCTAAAACGTATATATTAGTTAGGCTTAAGCTTCGGAACAACTTAAGCTTCCGAACAATTAGGCCTAAGCGTAGTACCACCAGGTATTAGATTTTAGACCTTGAACAACGCAAAATGAATCTTTCTGAGGTCTAAATAAAAATGGGCCTATTAAACGTGCTGATCGGTCTGTGCTCAACGACCCAACTTAAGTCGTACGGACCGAAGTTGGGTCGTTGAATGCGTTTTTCCATCTCAAAGATGATTCGTATTTTTGTAGTCGCAAAATATATCATAATTATGGAATTCATAATTTACAAATTCCACTTGACCCCAGGTTGTTCGAGCCGCAAGTCTAAATCTTTGTTTGGCGCCTTTTACGGCAATTGACAAAGATTCACAAAGATTGATTTTTGGGGTTGTTCAGCCTAAAACCTAAAAATTGGGCAAGAAATAATGTTAAATACGAATTCAGCAAGAAAATGAGCATTTTCATGCTTTTTCGCCGTTTTTATATGATTTTTTGAAAATGGGGGTTTTTCCGGGGGTATTTTGACCGGAGGATTTTGACGGAAGAATTTGACCGCTTCTCTACAAATATAAATGTGCTCTGAGGGTTGACTTATTTTTCGTGCTCTTTGGTCGTGCTGAGAGCCGACGTTCGAGATCTACCAAATGACCAGTTATGGACGTAGTTCTGTAATGACACCAGATTCACATTATTCAGTCGTCATTTGATTCCTAAATTAAGAAAAATGCTTGAAATTAATATATTTGGCGGCGAAATTTTCAGTTACATTTAAACACTAGCTAGCATATTTAAATTATAGCCTGTAATAAACTATTTGCAGACCGTCCAACAGACATACCTATCAATGCTGGAAATAGTGAAAACTTTTCGAGTGTTGAGCACCGATTACGTTGAATCCATATTTTGTTCTGTCGTTTAAATTGGATATTTACGAACTGAGCAAAATTATACCCCCAGATACAGTATAATACTCTGGTGTTTGTTGGTGCATCTCCTTCAGCAAAGCACGTGTAGTCAATTCCCTCATGTTACCATCAAATTCAGGAAGTTCGTAGTAAACGGCTCCACCATTTTCGCCTTTGGGGTCAATGTGGTACACTTCAGTAAGAAGTCCGTTCTCCTAAATTACAGCGATATCAAATTTATTATTATATTTCAAATTATTATATATCAAATTTATTATTAAGAAATTTTTTTTGGATTTTGCGCACCTGTAACTTTCTTTGCGCCGCCAAGAGCGCAATAATTTGTTTTTTAGGATACTTACGTGATTCTAGAAAAGAACATTTTTAAAAATTTTGCATTTTCAAGAGTATTCCTCGAGAAAATTCTATGTTACCCCACCCCTAAACCGAGAATTTTTCAAAAGTATGTAAATCATATGTTTTCTTTATGCGGAAAATGTATTTCTTAATATTAATATATTCCAGGGAAAAAAATGGAATCTGTACGTCAGCACAAACTTTCAACTAAAATATTTTTTATTTATTTCAGAAAGTGTTTTCTTACCGGCAGTTCTGGATCAAGAATATGGTGCAACAGGAGGGACAAACGTTGAACAAATCCTTCCTTGGTAACATTTTTTAACTCATAGTTTGTATATTCATGGTACGTTGTAGCATTCGCATTACCTACTCCAAAATTCATGGCGATAACACGATCCAATAATTGTCGTTGTCTTGGATACTTCGAAGAACTAATTAAGGTCATGTGCTTCACGCATGATAAATGCCATTATGATCGGGAGAGGGCGTCACTGTAGATTATACCATACTGTTTTTACAAACTTTGTTAAAATTTAGTGTGCCGAATAGCTAAATCATAATTTTTGCTAGATATAATATGTTATGCCCTTGCAGTAAACGTTGATAAATTCGTTAATTTCATTATTCTATTTTGCAATACGTAAACAGAAAGAACAACAAGTTTTAGAGTAACTTTTTCGCTGATTCCAAAGCTTCTATTAGTTTTGCAAAATTGGCAGAAAAACATCATTATTAAGAATTAATACAAAATTAACCTCGTAGACGCTTTGACGAGAATAATTTTTGATTGTTGCTTTTTCATATTCATTGCAAACTCGCTTAGGTCTACAAATTGAACTATTGCACATCCGGTAAGTACCTAAAAAATATGGGATTCTCACGCTTATTCACCCTTACTATAAAAATATCATCAGAAATGCATAAATGTATTAAAGAAGATGTTTACTTTTCTGCGGATTAAACTAACACATACATAATGCTGCCGATCCGAGTAAGATTGAAGCGGTAGGGTCTACTGCAACGCCCACACAAAGTTCGGTTTGTAGAGATTCATAATAATACAGTTGTTTATTCGTGTTTTCGATCCGTGCTGTTGCTTGGGCCAACCAATATCTCCAGAATTTGTGTGACTCATGTCTAAAATAGAACGAGGTATGAGACAACGAAAGCTAATCAAAAATAAAGAACATTTCCATTCTCAAGAATTAACGTTTTTGACCGTTTTATTACTGATTGGAATGTCATGAAAACTGGGACTTGTACTAAATTTGTCAAATCTTCAAAGTTCCGCATAATTTATTTTTAATATGACTTTATGCTGCTGATTTATCTTATTTGACAAATTCACAACAAAGGTGAACAACGTAAATCAGTATTTCGTGAAGGAATCGTCTTTTATGTCATTTCTTGCATAACAGAGATTTAGGTGTATGTCATTGTATACCTTGCCAGAGGCATTTTAATTTGGTTTCAGGAAACTTTATACGTTTTTAGTGAGATTTAAAGCACCAAAAAAAGCCACGATGATACTAATATATTGTTGCAATGGGGAGGTAATGCTCGTTCAAACTACGTATTCAACTGTTCTATTTTGATCTATGTTGGATATTTTCACCACTAAGTAAGTTAATTTTT
Organism: Ditylenchus destructor; assembly: GCA_022814885.1. NCBI lineage: Eukaryota > Metazoa > Nematoda > Chromadorea > Rhabditida > Anguinidae > Ditylenchus > Ditylenchus destructor. The sequence continues at coordinate 43,532 of JAKKPZ010000217.1, forward strand.
TAGTAAATTGCATACCTTGATTTTCTTTGGCGAACTGATGCTAATTTTTGAGCACACTTCAAAAAAGAGGACTATTATGGATCCCGAATAATGCGGACATAGTTTGTCCGCGATCAGCCGTAAGTTGAACAGCTCAGATATTAGAGATAAAGCGGAAAATAAATTAGTACCGAAGAATAATTAGAACACAATAAATAATTTTTTCCTCGCAAAGCTTGGTAAAGAATTAAGGATTCCATTACTTTATATCCAAAATCTCGCCCAAGCCAAGCCGACAATTCGCCAAACTTACAATAATATTCATTTCAAAATTTATTTTCTGTAAAAGGCTTAAGTAGTATAGGAAAAATATACGACCACGGAAAATATTTGTGACTGACGATTTTAGTGTAAAAATTACCAATATTTAGAATTCAATATAAAAGTACTCTGAGAAAGTACTTTTGCGGTAAATTTAGATTATCCCCCCAGTAAGCTAGCCCGGTCTCTCCGTGCGTCCGTGTCCTGGCCGTTAAGCCATTTTATCCGGTGCTTATTTTTTTCGGTCTGTCCAAAATTTTGGGGAAAGCCATTTTATCCAGTGCTTATTTTTGTCGGCCCTAAAATGCCTGTCTATTGAGGAACGTTCACGTCGTGACAGGTGTTACCACCAATTTCTCAAAAAATTATAACTTATGTTAAACGAATATATATATATACAATGAATTTACGCTTAGGAACAACCCAATCTGACCGCTGATGGCGGTGTGCGAAGCGCCGCTGATGCACGCTAACCGCTTCCTAGCGAAGTGAGGGCCGCAAAGCGGCCCCACTTCGCTAGTGCTGCCGTATGACTGACCACTCGTCCTTACAAAGATTGGGCTCTCTACATATTATGGACCGATATCTAGTGTGTCCATGCAAAAACGGGATTTAAGGTGAATGAGATTTTGTACAGGGTGATCAATTTAAATTGGAGGATTTCTTTTCTAAATATTTTTTTAAATTCGCGTGTTATATATAAGTGTTTATACTCATGAGATACATTTTACAGAGTATATTTTATAAAGGATCCCGACGAATAAGTCAATCAACAGTACTCGCCGAAACCTGTTGAATGACCCTCACTCGCCCAGTTCCTTATCCCAATACCTTAATTGTCCTTTTATCGGATGACCTTTGATCTCTGATTTTTGAACTCTGGGACGCAGGACAACGCTTAGGTAGTGTCTGTAAAATTTTTTGTAATAACCGCACAAATAGAATGAATCATTCAAAACGCCTAATATTCAAAAATTTTTATTTATGAGATACATTTTACAGAGTATTACATGGCAGAGTATACTGGTTTCCCACTTGGTTTACCGTTGTGTTACGTCTGAATTTTAATTTATGATATATCTCATCCAATTTTATTCGTCCAGCACAGAATTTTTCACTATCGAGTTATTGAATAAATTATCTTGACGTTGAAATCGGCTGACAAGATAAAAGATTAATCCTAACTGTTCATTCCATCAACACTACCATCGACCGTTCTTCTTTCAGACCAACCAAACTATTCAGACACTAATTTCTGCGTTTGATTTGCCTCCAGTTGGCGTTTTGTTCTCTTTGTCACGAGGATTATTTGAGGGGGGAATTAAAATTTCGGCGGCCGCGCCGAAGGCGCGGCGAAAAATTTTTGGGACTTTTTGCCAAAATCTTTGGATTTTTGGCAAAATTTGGGAAAATTTTTGAAAATTTAAACCAATTTTGAATTGGCGCCAAAAAATTTTCGCCAAAAATTTGAATTTTTTGGATTTTTGATCGAATTTTCGGCAATTTCTACCAAATTTTTCAATTTTTGACCAAATTTTGTAAATAATAACAAATTTTGCAATAAAAATTCAAATTTGCGCCAAAAATTTGAAATTTGAAAAAATTGGAAAAATACCCATTTTGGGGGGGGGTTATTTGAGGGGGGATTTATTATTTCGTTGGGGGTTCCGAGGGGGGATTATTTGAGGGGGATTAATTAAACGATTTACGGTATTTAATTTTGCTCAATTTTCATGAAATCCCTATAAATTTATATGCAAAATTTGCAATTCACAAGCTGCAAAATTTCAACGACGTAGGTTTTGATCAATTTTTCTCATTTTTCGATCGCTGTGTGGTGGGTTACCGCTCAACTGGGCCACAACCAAAGCTGCGCTCAACTGCAGCGCAGTGTGTGCGGTAGAGAGTGGGTAGTAGTAAACTGCGTGGTAGTAGTAAGCTGCGCTCAACTGCAGCTCACCAGCCTCTCTCTGTGAGAGTGTGTGCGCCAGAGTAGCTAGAGGTGCTTTCAGTCTTGCTGCTCTAGTCGTCTACTGCAGTGGTCCTCAAGACTGCACGTGGACAGACGTGCTGTATTTTTGAGTGATTTTTTTTATTTTCTACCTGCGTATCCTCCTCTACCTGAATATACAAGTTGAGAGAATATTAAAGGTGGAGAACCAACATAATCAAGCAACTTGCCATTTTATGTCGCTATAACACTCATTTGACTCTCATTCTTATTAAAATGTCCCTTGTAATCATCAATTCCTTTAACTTAAATTATATGTAATTTTCGTCCAAATGCCTAAACGCAAACCGGAATGATTCCGAAAGCATATAAATCTCTTCCAACCACAGGATATGCCCCGAGGGTTTTTCTGGAACGCACACCGATTTCCTTTTGGGGTGAGTGAGGTTCTGAAACTTCACATCGGGACTCCGCTTTGTCGGCCCTAAAATGCCTGTCTATTGAGGAACGTTCACGTCGTGACAGGTGTTACCACCAATTTCTCAAAAAATTATAACTTATGTTAAACGAATATATATATATACAATGAATTTACGCTTAGGAACAACCCAATCTGACCGCTGATGGCGGTGTGCGAAGCGCCGCTGATGCACGCTAACCGCTTCCTAGCGAAGTGAGGGCCGCAAAGCGGCCCCACTTCGCTAGTGCTGCCGTATGACTGACCACTCGTCCTTACAAAGATTGGGCTCTCTACATATTATGGACCGATATCTAGTGTGTCCATGCAAAAACGGGATTTAAGGTGAATGAGATTTTGTACAGGGTGATCAATTTAAATTGGAGGATTTCTTTTCTAAATATCTTTTTTAAATTCGCGTGTTATATATAAGTGTTTATACTCATGAGATACATTTTACAGAGTATATTTTATAAAGGATCCCGACGAATAAGTCAATCAACAGTACTCGCCGAAACCTGTTGAATGACCCTCACTCGCCCAGTTCCTTATCCCAATACCTTAATTGTCCTTTTATCGGATGACCTTTGATCTCTGATTTTTGAACTCTGGGACGCAGGACAACGCTTAGGTAGTGTCTGTAAAATTTTTTGTAATAACCGCACAAATAGAATGAATCATTCAAAACGCCTAATATTCAAAAATTTTTATTTATGAGATACATTTTACAGAGTATTACATGGCAGAGTATACTGGTTTCCCACTTGGTTTACCGTTGTGTTACGTCTGAATTTTAATTTATGACAATTGAAAATAGCACAAGTAAAGTGAAAGACTTCTAATATCGATACGATTTATTTTACTTCCCAAGACTATTTTTTGTAATACTCTGTAAAATGTATCTCATGAGTATAAACAATTATATCTAACACGCGAATTCAAAAAAGATAATTAGAAAAGAAATCCTCCAATTTATTAACTTATTTTTGTCGGCCCTAAAATGCCTGTCTATTGAGGAACGTTCACGTCGTGACAGGTGTTACCAACAATATCTCAAAAAATTATAACTTATGTTAAACGAATATATATATACAATGAATTTACGTTTAGGAACAACCCAATCTGACCGCTGATGGCGGTGTGCGAAGCGCCGCTGATGCACGCTAACCGCTTCCTAGCGAAGTGAGGGCCGCAAAGTGGTTCCTCTTGGGAGGAGCCGTGACGGCCGCCTCCGTTTTTAAGGGTTTTCGGTCAGATGACCGGTCATCTGACCGGCTCACGCCGGTCACCTGACCTCTGACCTGACCGGACACCTCCGGTCAGGTCAGCATGACCTGACCGGCACCCCCGGTCAGGTCAGGTCAGGTCAGGTCTGGTCAGGTCAGGAGGTCAGGTCAGGTCAGGTCAGTTTAAACCCGGTCAGCAAAACACTGGAGCCGTCCTCCCAAGCTAGTTTTATGTCTTTCAAAATAACTACGGCATTACAAGTACGGATGGAGGGAGTCAGAGTTGTGGGAGTAAGAGTTGGGGGGGGGCGGTACAATTGGGGGTTTTGGGTAAAACCCCCAACTGTAGCTCCTTCCAAGCGATCCCCCCACCAATTGTAACTCACCTCCCCCAACCATCCTTGGGTATTCGATAGAAACAGTACTCGCACTTTTGAAATATTCCAGAACACGTTTTGCATTATGGCAACAAATTGGATTCTTTAAATTGATTTCGTCATATCACAAGCTGAATTTATTGAATGATTTCAAATTTAGAAAAACGTGTCGTAAAGATAACTGTTATAACGGAGATGGTTTCGCGCCTAGTCTATATTCACTGTTTATCAAACTGTTTACAAAATTTGAAAAAGTCTTCATATCTTTCGACCATTCTTTATATACTCGGCATTCTACCTGGCAATTTTTTAGATCAATAGCTCTGTTTTTTGGTGGCAATATCGTTTCCTACAACAAATTGCTGACTATATTAATGAAGAAAGACAGACAGGAAGCGGTGTTATGCTTGCGCCGTCGCTTTAAGGCAGCTCGCACATTTTGGGCCTGAACTTGAGAACATCGTTGAACTATGTGAAAATGCAAACTTGTCTTCGCTAAAACATTTTATTAAATAATCATTGTGAGCGATTATGTGAACGAATGGGTTATAACTAGAATGCTAAACCTTACAGTTCCACCGATCTGGTACGAGTAACATTTCGAAAATAGTTCCAGAAAAATAACGATACTGTGATCGTAACGGAACGGCTTCCAAATCATCAATCAATTAATTTTAGTACTTATATCGAAATCGGAAACCATTGTTTTCGGAAAGATGTAAAATCAAGTTTGGCAGTTGGAAAATGGCGTGATTTACTGTTGAACTTCTTAAGTTTTTCTCAAATATTTGTTTAAAGTACAGCCTCATTTGCAAAAGGTGTTCCATTTTTTAACGTATGTCAAACACAAAGAAAATTGACCTAGTATTACAAATTTGGCATAATTGGCTTTCACTAATTCTACAATTGGGTCCGCGCGATAGCACCGAATAAACTCAATCAGTTGGTTGCGTAGCTCTTGAGATCCGGTGCTATCGTGCGGACCCAATTGTAGAATTAGTGAAAGCCAATTATGCCAAATTTGTAATACTAGGTCAATTTTCTTTGTGTTTGACATACGTTAAAAAATGATCTAAAAATATAAATAGTGTAAACGAGAATTTTAGGAATATAAAAATGCAAGAAAATGCCGGAAATTAAAACTATCAGAATATCCTTAATAAATACATGTGAATTTACCTGCAAAAAAGCGGCAATAACACTAGAAATATCACAATGGTTGAAGGTAATTGCGGATGTACAATGCGCTCCTTGAAGAAATCGAAGAAAATTGAAATTCAATCCACCGAAGCAGGCTGGGATCTTCAAAACTTTTAATGTACTAAAATTGTCGTAAAAGAAGTATTTTGAGTGCGGCATAATCATGCTAGAGTTTTCCGTTGTTTCTCACAAAATTTTATCTATGATTCAATAATCTTCGAGAATCATTTTTAAGCTTTTAATTCACAAAGTTCGACGCTGTCAATTCACAAAAGTTGGATACTGTTTCTTGCCAATCATCCAATCTATCAGCCAATTTATGTCATTCACTTCAATCGATAGTTCGCCACCAGCCAAGCAAAACGATTCATTACTCTACCGGAACCTAGCGCAGCTATCTGACCTATTCACCCGTCATCTGACGGATGAAATCTAGAGATTCCCGGATTATATAGCATGTTAACTCCTAAACCACTGACTAACAGAGTTAGTGACTCACAACACTATTTCTCCTTCTGTTTTTCTCTTCCCCAACTGCGACTTTCGACGAATCTCAATCTTGAGCCGAGGAATGGAAGGCGAATAACCTCAGGGCACGCAAGCGGAGCGGCAATTCCGCTCGTAATATCCGTATAATAGGAATCTGAACAAATAGAAGCTTATATATCATTCCCATTTTATTCGTCTAGCAGAAAATTTTTTCACTATCGACTTATCGAATAAATTATCTTGACTTTGAAATCGGCTGACAAGATAAAAGATTAATCCTAACTGTTCATTCCATCAACACTACCATCGACCGTTCTTCTTTCAGACCAACCAAACTATTCAGACACTAATTTCTGCGTTTGATTTGCCTCCAGTTGGCGTTTTGTTCTCTTTGTCACGATCCAAAAAAGTGAGAGGAAGGAAGCGGAGTTTTCTTTGCTAGAGTTTTCCATTGTCTCTTACATAATTTTCAATCAATAATTTGATTAGATTCCTCCAACTTTTGGGTTGATCGATGCGGAAAATATATTTTTGTACTGAAAGTTTTCATAATTTTCTCTCTTACTCAAGATTCGTTTTTAAAAACGAATGTAATCCGAAGTTTCTTCTTAGAGTTCACTTTTTCTGACCAGGTCGACCCAAAGAAATTTGCGTCAGTTGACAAAAATTTGAATGAGTAATACCGTATTTTCTCTAATATAAACCCCCTATAATTGAAGCCTCCCTATAATAGAAACCCCCAAGAGAAAGAGAAATAGTGTGTAAAAATGAGAGGTAGAGAAAAATTTTGCCCAAATTCGGCGGATTGAAATAGTATACCACCCGGGGCTTATATTAGAGAAAATACGGTAATTCTGCCAAACCAAAAACTTTTCCGTCTCTCCGCGTATTCCAGAATTGTTACTGTTTTTACTTCAAAGCCATTCCGAACGAATACAATTTCACCTTTCATTTCGCTTCGTTTTGGCGTCTTGTTTTGAGTGTCATTTGACTCAAACCGGAAATTTAAACCAAGAAGTTCTAGAGCTTTCCCATTGTTTGAATGGAAATATTTCTTTGTTATACAATAGAATGTCCAAGGACTTTTATGCCATCCAATCCTGGTTTATCCAAACCATATTGCTTTGTTATTGCTTCAAATTTTGCTCAACCAGACAAAAGTGCCCTCGGCTATTACAATTTTTGTACAAATGTTAAAAAAAAATTCAATCAAATTTTTTGTTAGAGTTCACTTTTTTATTATTCCAAAAAATTTACGTCAGTTGACAAAAATTTGTATGAGGAATTATTTTGCCAAACCAAAAAGATTTCCATCCTTTCGCAAATTTTTATCCAAATGTAGTTGGGAATTGAGACCGTTTTTTTATTATTCAAGATTTTTTATGCCTGACATTATGGAAATTTTTTAACCTAAAAATTTTATAGGTCTTCTCTTAAAAAATTATAGCAGGTTAGGCATACTGGCACATTTATTTCAGACTCGCCAACCCATTCCCAGTGAATACAATTTCACCTTTCATTTCCGCTCACCTTTTGGCGTCTTGTTTTGAGTGTCATTTGATTCAAATGAGAAATTTGAACCAAGAATGTGCTAGAGCTTTCCCATTGTTTGAATGGAGTTTCCTTTGTTACGCAAGAGAATGTCCAAAGTCTTGATGCCATCCAATCCTGGCCTGCCAAAGGCTATTGCTTTGTTTTTTTGTTATTGCATTCCAACCAGACAAAAGTGCCTTTGGCTATTATAGTTAAATTTTGGTACAAATTTGAAGGTGTTAAATTTTTCAATAAAATTTCTTCCTATACATTGCGCGACTCCGATTTCGACTCTTGATAATTGTTTGAATTTCCCTGCCCTAAAATTTGTTCTTTCCATCCAGAATAATTGATTGCCAATCAAGCTCAAGACCAGAGTCCATGTGATATGTGCAGCCACCTTTAGGACATTCCTCAGATCAGATAAGATCCATAAAAGCGATCGTCGCGGCCTCGGATCTTGCCTTACCCTTCCCTGTCATTTCCTTTTCTCTCATTTTAATGCTATCTCTCGCCTTTCTCTAACCTACTGGACGAACTTTTCCCACCGCCATCAAATTCTCACAAAAAATCTGGAAAAATCACTATCCTACCAAAAAAATTGTGAGGAATTCTAATCCGGACTCGGTGTTATTACCTACCTAATAATCAAGGATCACTATATTCAAATTTTGATGACATAACCGAAAATGTCGCATAATTTCTTGACAAACTTCCGTAATTTGTGCTAGTCTTGAATCAAACCCCACTAATTATTATTATTATTTTAGCAAAAACTGTGATCCAATGTCAGAGTTCAAAGCCGAAACTTCCTCGGAGAGTTCCCAAACCCGAACTTACGGCCTGGATGAGTCAGACGACCAGCTGGACTCCGAGGGCGAGCAGAAATTTACCGACAGATCGGAATCCTTGGAGCCGTTGGAGGTCATAGACAACCACAACAGTTACATCGCCTTGTCCGAGAAACTTCGCGCATCCGATGCCAGGAATCTCCAATTGCTGACAGAAATCCGGCAAATATCCGGAAAATACCAAACTTCGACCGAAGAACTGAAAATGGCCCAGGAACGAATTCGGCAATTGGAGACCAAAGTTCAGGAAAAGCAGACGCCCATGGCCCAGCTGATGGCAGTTCTGGAGGAGACCACACAGAAGGTCAAGAGCGAAGAAATCTCGATGCTGGAGAACCTGCTGAAATCCGCGCAGGCCGAGGCGGAGAAAATGAAAGCGGAGATTAAAAATAAGGATGCGGAGGCGGAAAAGATGGCAGGTGGGATTTTTTTTTGGTTTGTTGAAAAAAGTAATCGAGAATGAAAATTTTATCTTCGAAAATCATCTGTAACAATTTCACGGAAGTAGATAAAACCACCCATAATGTGTACTATTTATATCCTTTTACAGCTGAAAACGAAACCCTGAAGCAAAAAATTAAGCGAAGTCTCGAAGACCTGGCCGCCTCTGAGAAACGTTGCAGAGAGACGAATGCTTCCCTGAGGCAATTCAGAAAGTCGTTGGAAACTGCGAACCGGGAGAAGGAACGCATGGCGGAACAGTTTGTGAAAACTCGGAAGGAACAAGGCTCGAAACTGACGGCGTACAGCACATTTTTTGAGGTGGGAGTTTGAATTTTTTGTTCTATTTTTGCTAGGAATCTTTATATTTAGGATTAGTTCTGATAGATTCTGATGTTAGAGGAGACTTGAAATTTGTTGTTTTCAGTCTATTTTCGCTAGGCACTTTGATTTGGGAATAGTAATGATAGAAGATTATGATATTAGAAGGGCATGACCTTTTCATCATAAAATACAGAGTGACCAAATTATTTCAGAGAGATTTTATTTTAACTGAAATTTTTTTTACAAATCTTGGGTACCCATCGTAGATGGGTACCCAAGAATGTCAACAAGCCGTTCTATGATGAAAAATGGCGACTTTTGGTGTAAAGCGGTTTTCAATATTCCACAAAATTGGTCAAAATTCCAGAACATTCGATAGTGCTTTAGGAACTATTGGAAATTTTAAAATCGTTCATTGAGTTTCAATTATATTATTTGAAATTATATACAGTTAACTTCGCTTCAATTCCAGAAGTACAAAACAGAAATGCGATCGAAAGACGCCGAATTGGAGGCTTCGAAGAAGAGATTGGACCTAACCCTGCGAAGTTTTGGAGCAAAGGATCAAAAGTGCACCGAATTCGCCGCCGATTTGAAAAAATGTAAGAGCGATTTTGAGGACTTGAAGAAACGGCACTCCGAACTTAATCAGGAAAATGCGACACTGAAGGACCAAAACGCGACACTGAAGGACCAAAATAAAAGTTCGGTGAGCAAAATTTGTGAAATGGAGCAAAAATTGGCCGAATTCAATGCGAAAATCGATGGATTTTATGCGGAAAAGAAGCAGGAAGTCGAGAGAAGGGAAAGTTTGGTGAAGGAGTTGCAAACAGAGCTCGAGAAATGTCGACAGGAAGCCAAGGAAGAACCAGTCTAACTTGGTTCGGGGAGCCAAATGCGCTTCTCAGTAGAAATATCCACTCTTACCGACCTCCTACCTCAGCTTGCGCCATCCGATCAGGTTTGTGTTTAACTTTTTAAACACTTTAAGAAACTTGATATATCTTCAGGAAAAACAGCGATTCTCAGTACCGGAGCCCCAATTTATATCACCAGCTCCACCTGAAGCGGTAGGTAATTTTGACAGTTCTGTATATATTGAATTGAACTAAAAATGATCTGCGTGAAAGAATTTGATTTTTCCAATGCCATGACATTCGGGTAAAATAGTGCGATAAACGAATTCTAGTGCGGGCAGTGGGTCACTTAGGGAACCTAGGGATCTTCTCAGAACAAAAATGCTAACGTTAAGCTTGCTCGTGCCACCCCAACGCCAGCCGGATATGGGTGTGGCTAAGCCAAACCAAGACCATTGCACTCCGCCCATTTGTTCTGGAAAACTTGCCATATAAAAACATCCTCTCGGAATCATTTTCATTCAATTTCATTCAGTCTTTATTCATTCTTGCATTCCTTTTGAGGATCGCTTTTATCACAAATAATTGCCTGTAATATCGCTTTTGAACCAGAATAAACTTGTGTGCGGAAAAGTTTAAAACAACACAGAATACACAACAATACGGCACTATTCTACCCCAATCCCAAACTTTGGCGGGGGTTAAGATCAAATTTTTTACAGTGTTCATTTTTTAGTTTAATTGCGGTATTCACTGACCACAAAAATTTCGCCACAATTGAGAAAAACCGGGCCAGATTTTGAACCCTTATATGGTTAAAACCGTGCGAATTTGTGATTAGTTTTGACACAAAGTAGGAAGCAGTACCGCAGTAACATCTGCCCATTTGATAAAAAAACTGGCAAATAGCGAGAAAATGGTACTGGAATATAACTGACCTCAATTTCGAACTAGCGGGTCAGAAATTTCGGCTGGTTTCTCTCTTTTCTCCATTTCCATTCCAATTTCCATGGTTAGTGCTTTACAGATCGGAGAAAATGTAGAAAGACGAAAATTTGGACTAGCTGAATTTGTGAAAAAGTTTAAGTAAACCTATGGAAAAACTTTATAAGGGGAAAGAGCCAAGTAGAGGATGCTCAAGAGCAAAGTACCCTGAAGTTGAGGTTGGACAGAATTCCAATTCCTTATCGAGGCACCCGGAAGTCAGAACCTAAGTCTAGTTTTGTTTAATGCATAATCTGAGATTTTAAACCTCAGCTTTCCTCCTTCATGGGCTCACTTTTTGGTCCCCAAAAATCTACACAGTTGACGCTACCATTTTATTTTCAGCGAAAACGACCATTGCCCTCAGCGCAGTACGAACCTCAGCCGATTCTCTACTTCGCAAAGCGACCTTGCGCAGATAACATTCCAGACCTGGAGGAAAAGAGGCGTCGTCGTGCCAAGACCGTTATAAACGAACACGCGTATTGCCGAATCTAAGCGCCGAAAGCTCAATCAGTTCCAGGATTTCCGATCCACGAGTCTTTCAAATTGAAATGAACGTTAGTATTGTCATTGTTGCGCTAGTAATCTTGATTCGATTTGTTGATTTTGAAATGAAATACATTTGTTGCATTCCAATTGTTGAACTGAACATTAGAATCTCGATATATATGCATGCCTCTACAGATTATTGGTATTGGACCAAGCCTCCAAAGTGGTTGAAGGAAAAAAGGTATTTTTTCCCAGGCATGACACGCGGGAAACACAAATTTGAACTTCATAATTTTTTTCTCGATTTTTTACAGTGTCCGGCTATTTTTTGATTGTTCCTACCCCACCGGACCGGGGTACGATCTATCGATTGGCGCTATCAAAATAGGGTATATCGCCACAAAAAATGGGTGCTTTACCCTATTTTTCCGTTATTTCGAAACACCTATTCTGAAATAATGAAAAACTGGGGTAAACCAGCCATTTTTTGTGACGATACACTACACTTTTTTGGGTACCCCCAACTTTTGGATTTGGGGGGGGGGGGTACCGGACCAAATTTTGCCCAAATTTGCACTGATTTACACTCATTTTTTCAAATTTTCCCATTTGGGGGGGGGGGTACGTACCCCCGGTACCCCCCCTGGTTGCGCCACTGGATACACCCTATTTTGATAGCGCCAATTGATAGATCGTACACCGGTCCGGTGGGGCAGGAACACTCAGAAAATAGTCGAACACGGTAAAAAATTGAGAAAAAAATTATTGAATTCAAATTTGGTTTTCCCGCGTGTTATGCCTGTTTTTCCTTGCATTCCTAGAAATTGGGAATTTTTTCTACTCTAAAAATTAGCTTAGCTCAGCATAACTTAACTTCAACCTAACTTAGCTTAACTACTTAGTAAAAACTCAGCCTAACTCAACCTGCTTAGCTCAGCCTAACTCTCTCCATTTCGATTGTATTTCGTTTCTCTGCTAAGCCTGCCTGAGCTCAGCTTCAGGCTCGTAGTCTGTGTGCCTGCAGGCCCAGGGGCCGACAGCTGAGCCCAGATTTGAACTCCCCGGGGTCGAAAACGGGTAAGCCCCTTCAAAGGGGGTCAGCGAAAATTACCATCGTCCCAACATTCGCTGTAGGACCAGGCAAAATCTAATCGCGGATTTAAACCCCCGGGGGTCGAAAAACATATCCCGGACCAAATTTTGTGATAAACCGTCTAAAAGCCACAAAAAAACCGGAGTTTCCGAACTTTCGTGGTAGGACCAGGCAAAATCTGAGCCCAGAACTCTACGGGGCCGATTTAGGGGGGGGTATAGCTTCTCCGAGAACCGAGAACAGGTTTGAACGTTTTTTGACCCCTCCGACGCCGTCGTGTTGGACTATGGACCGAATCTCGAGATATATGCATACCTCTACAAATTATTGGTATTCGACCAAGCCTCCAAAGTGGTTGAAGGAAAAGAATGAAGGTATTTTTTCTTGCATTCCTAGAAATTAGGAATTTTTTCTACTCTAAAAATTAGCTTCGCTCAGCCTAACTCTCTCCATTTCGATTGTATTTCGTTTCTCTGCTAAGCCTGCTTGAGCTCAGCTACAGGCTTATAACTCACCTACAGGTCCAGAACCCGATAGCTATGAAGTGCTCAGACCAATTTCCCTTCGTTTATATGTTTTTGAGCATCTGAGTGCTCTGCGTTTGATAGCCACAGACGTTCTGAGCATGCTCAGATGAACACTTGATAGCTGGACTAGTCAGTGTTGCCTCTGGTGTTATTGGAATTTTTGTGTGAAGTTTGTTTTTGCCCAGCGAAACACGTTTGATGAACGTTACACACACTGATGAAGATTAATTTATGGCTGAAACTATTTATTTGGCTCGATTGCTTTCTAAGACAAGCCGCCAGAGTTTGGATGTTCGGGATTCTGATTGCGATTAAGTGCACGGAATTGTCTTTCATTTTGATAAAGGCGATCGAATTTGAGTCACATAATAATCCTCATCAGGTCTCGCAATATGAGTATTTAATCAAATTCATTTTCACTGGCCAACAATCATTATTAGTTTTGGTCGTTACAAATTATGTACTGAGGATTTCATTTGAGGAGTGTTCAATGATTGCATTTGCTTGATTATTCATATTTTTCCGTAATGTTTGATTTCTGGATTTGAGGCAAATTTTGTTTTTCAATTTTATCTCAATATTACCCAATGGCTCTATTGGAGAGACCGGTTCCTCCAAACCATAGGGTCCCCCCTATTGATTTTTTTGTACATTCGCATAAAAAACCATAGGGGGGACCCTATTGATTTTTTCGACAGATTTTTCAGAAAAATGATTTTTCATACCATAGGGTCCCCCTATGGTTTTTATGCAAAAAATTATTTGTAGAAAATTTTTATGTGAATGTACAAAAAAATCAATAGGGGGGACCCTATTGATTCAAAAGAAGACGGACTGTGCTACACCAAAAAATAGGAAAGGGGGGACCCTACGGTTTGGAGGAACCGGTCTCTCCAATAGAGCCTTTCCCAATTTTAAGAAGTAAAGATTTGATCAAAATAATAAGTCAAATATATTTTTCTGTCACTTTTGAAAAACCCGAAAATTCCGAAGATTAATCATTAAATTCGCAAGAAAAATCTGGTATCCCTGGATTCAAATAACTGCAATCTAGGAATATGTTAATGCTCCATTGTATTTACAACAGACCCACTTGATGAGCAATTTCTAAAATGACACGATCCCGACCTGATCTCAAATGGTATTGTATAAATTTTTAGAATACCTAAGAATATCCTCTCATGGCTCTGTGCCATATATAGAAACCCGCGAATTTGAGTATTTAAATTTTTGCATGGGATTTGCGTGTGGTCTTCCTTCTTCGTGTGTGGTTTCGAAGAATTCCAATCATTTGTTTGTTTACATTATAAACTTCCGTAAACTCTCTAATTTAACCCCCGGGGGTATAATTATTCAATCGACCTCTAGGGGGGCAGAATTAGAGGGGCGTAAAAATAGAGGGGAGTTAAATTCCTCAATCGATGTTTCGCTCCGCGCCGAAGGCGCGGCGCAAAAAATTTTTGGCATTTTTTGCTCAAATTTCAAAAATTTTCGTCATTTTTTCAAAAAAATTCGAAATTTGAATTCCTGCCCAAAAAATTTTGAATTTTTTTCGAAATTTTTGCCATTTTTAACAAAATTTTGGGAAATGTTTGCAAAATTTGGCAAAATTTTGCAAAAAATGGTAAAAATAGGTAAAAAATTTGAATTTGCGCCAAAAATTTGAATTTTGGGGGGGGGGCAAAATTAGAGGGGGTATAATTATTCAATAGACCTCTAGGGGGGCAGAATTAGAAAGGGTAAAAATAGAGGGGGGTTAAATTAGAGAGTTTACGGTAATTAATCTCGTGTTTCATCAGCGAAGCGAAGGATTGAAAATCTAAAAAGTTCTCATTTTCAGTTTCAAAATGGAAAATAGCACAAGTCCAGCCGTGGGCAGCAGTGAATCGGAAAAAGCTAAACCGCGACTGACGATGACCCAAAGCGACGAGGTATATCAGATTTTGAAATGATAGTACCTAGCTTTGGTAATTAATCTCGTGTTTCATCAGCGAAGCGAAGGATTGAAAATCTAAAAAGTTCTCATTTTCAGTTTCAAAATGGAAAATGCGCACAAGTTTCACCGGGGCAACTTGGGTTGATGCAGAATTTGCATATTCGTAAAGTAGGAGCAAAACTGATATAGGATTGCCATATCCAGAAAAGAACCATATCACTTTCTGTGAAAGATACAGGTCTCTAAACATTGGTCATAGCTTCCCTACGGCAGATTACCAACTGAGGGGGTAGGGAAACGAAATCTTGAGTTTCAGCCGTTTGCATGAGTCTTAGGCATGCTTCCTACCTTAGTTTGTCCCTAAGGGTCAGAACGGGCCAAAAATTTGATCCTAAGGGTCCCAAACTTCAAAGGATCTGAGATAAACTAACGTCTCTAAACATTGGTCACAGCTTCCCCACTATCGGCTCCCGATCATTTGCCCTAAAATTTGACAGTTACCCTGTTTGTTAAATTTCAGCATCAAGTTGTTGAAGATGAAGCTGCCAAGGGAAGACCGGCGTTAGATCGTATCGACCTTGTTTGTGTGAGTATTTAACTGTTTTCTTGAAACACCGATTTGGCTTATTGATAAGCACTTGACTGAAGATTAAATCTGACAGATTACCGGTATTTCAGAATTTCGTAATTTCAGGATGGCCACAACCGAGCAAAGTTATATGAACTCAATGACCAGAATGTATGGGACGACAAAGGAACAGGTCATGTCGCTTGTGTACAATCCAGAGATCAGCCTGACGCAGGGTGGATAGTCGTGCGGCACGAATCTAACGAGAAGAACGTTCTTGAATCGAG
Organism: Ditylenchus destructor; assembly: GCA_022814885.1. Classification (NCBI taxonomy): domain Eukaryota; kingdom Metazoa; phylum Nematoda; class Chromadorea; order Rhabditida; family Anguinidae; genus Ditylenchus; species Ditylenchus destructor. The sequence continues at coordinate 59,425 of JAKKPZ010000217.1, forward strand.
GATTCTTCCAGACACAATTTATCAGAAGCAACAAGGAACGATGATTGGCTGGTCGGAACCGGATGGCAGCAACCTTGTGCTAAGTTTCCAAGAAAACGCTGGGTGCGCGGAAATTTGGAACAAAATAAGCCAGATTCAAGGAAAAGGTCCAGATTTTGAAGTAAGATCTTAATACATTCTTTTGTGAATAGCTTAGCTTTAGTTATGATTATGATAAATTATACTGCCTAAAGCTACCTAAGCTAACAAATGTTTAGATTGTCATTGGCATATTATTAACCTTGGGTTTTTTCGGCCATCGACCAATACCTCAAAAACCCCCGAGTGAAAAAATTTGCCTCGGAAAGGGTCTTTGAACATCTTTATTTATTCTTACGTTAATAGATTAGGTTTAATTGCATAGGACCACCCAGCGGCTTCGCCGCATGGCGGCACCCATGATCATCCATGGGGGGGGGTAAAGGGGGTTGTAGGGGGCCACAGGGGGCCGTCTGGGGGCTGAAAATGGTACCATTCGTCTTGTCTCGTCGAGAGGAAGCGATTGACGTATCACACGCCCAAATCCGAGCGCAGCGTGAAAAGTTGCCTTTTCTGGCCCCCTGTGGGTAAAAGGGGCACAGGGGGTCGTGCCCCCCTTGAAACCGGTACCATTCGTCTTCTCTCGTCGAGAGGAAGCGATTGACGTATCACACGCCCAAATCTGAGCGCAGCGTGAAAATTTTCCTTTGTAAAAACCCCCAAAATACTGAAAAAATGGCGTTTTCTCAATTTTCGTGGCGGGACCACCCCAAATCTGACATTGCTAACCCCCCTAAAATCATGGGTTTTGGGGGGTACGCGGGAGTTTGGGGTCCGGGACCCACAAAAAGTGGGAGATTCTATTGCGAGGGACATTCACCTATCAACTTAGAGGGACCCGATTAGGATAAATTATACTGCCGAAATCTACCTAAGAGGGTGGGCCCTCGACAGAGAACCAAATGGGTATAAATGTTGATTTTTCTCAAGTTTTTTGCAAAAAGTAGTCAAAAACCCAGTTTTTGAGAAAAATGGCCATAACTCTCGATAAACCGCAAAATTCATTCAAAACATAACCGATGGTGAAAAAAACCAGTACTGAAACACTAGGGGAAATATTGAGTAAAATTTACAAAACCTAAAGTAATTTCCAGTCTTGAAGAATTGATCACGTGTTTCTTAGATCATGGACAACCGCAACAATTACAGCGCTCTGTCCGAGAAACTTCGCGCATCCGAGGCCAGGAATGTCCAATTGATGACAGAAATCCAGGAAATCTCCGCCAAATACCAAACTTTGACCGAGGAACTGAAAGTGGCCCAGGAACAAATTCTGCAGCTAGAAGCAGCCAAAATCCAGGAAAAGCAGACGCCCGTGGCCCAGTTGATGGCGGTTCTGGAGGAGACCACACAGAAGGTCAAAGAGATGGCGAATCAGGAGGACCTGCTGAAATCCGCGGTGCAAATGAAAGCGGAGATCAAAAATAAGGAAATGGAGGCCGGAAAGGTGGCAGGTAGGCTTTCTTGTTTGACTAGACTTAAAAATCCAATGCAAGAAAATTTCAAAGTGCCATAGACCTTTTTGACAAAAATATTTATTTTTTGAAAGAAAAGCGTCGAAATACAATGACGCTCGGTTGAATTTAATAGCGTTTGAATTGGCAGCTTTGGCGCGATTGCGTTAAAGCACTTCTGGAACATTCTAGAAGGGTGTGTAATAGCTCTATCGAAAGCCCAGAGTCTCAGCGTTAATTTAAGCCATTACACATCCTTCTAGAATGTTTCAGAAGTGCTTTAGCGCAATCGCGCCAAAACCGCCAATTCAAACGCTATTAAACCCAATCGAGCGTCATTGTAAATGTTGGGATCAGTTTGTGTATAATTTTATATCCACGCCACCACCATAATCTATATTATAAACACCTTTTTCAGGTGAAAACGAAACGCTGAAGCGTGAAAACGCGACATTAAAGGACCAAAACAAGAGTTCAATGGCCAAAATCCGTCAAATGGAGCAGAAAATGGCCGAACTCGAGGCAAAGATCCATGGATTTGATGCAAAAAAGAAGCAAGCCGACAAAAATGAGACTTTGGTGAAGGAGTTGCAAGCAGAGCTCGAGAAATCTCGAAAGGAAGCCGAGGAAGCAGTCAATACTCATAGCCAGGTCTACAGAACTCTTACGGGCCTTCTACCTCAGCTGACACCATCCAAACCGGTTTGTCCTTAAATCTTTCAAATAACTTTGAAAACCCAAAGCTTGGTATTTTTCAGGAAAAACGGCGATTCTCAGTACCTGCGCGTAACTTTACAATACCAGCACCGCCTGTAGCGGTACCAGCACCACCTGTAGCGGTAGGTAATTTTGAAAGTTCCTTGACATTTTAAATTCTGACCATTAAAAATATTACAACAGTTGTACATTATATCCATATGCTATTATCCGTATCCAATGAGTATAGCCGTTTGAATTCGCGGGTTGTTAGAGCAGGCGCAGTAGTGGAGAAGAGTGCCTTGGCATGGAGGCCAAGAGTCTATTTAAGGCACCAAATCCGGGATCAGATTTGAACTTTAATCTTTGATTTTTGAACTTTTTCTTTTAAAATTGGTATTTTCCATATTTTAAAGGAAAAATTCAAAAATCAAAGATCACAGTTCAAATCTGATCCCGGATTTGGGTTCAGCGGGGTCGATTTACTCTTAAGAGGTCCCATCATATTGTCTCGAAATGCCTTAAATAGCCTCTTGGCCTGCATGCCAAGGCACTCTTCTCCACTACTGCGCCTGCTCTAACAACCCGCCAATTCAAACAGTGTTACTCATTCCTTGTGGATAATAGTACATAAATATAAAGCCTGATATGTGTAGGGGGACACTACAAGGATTTTCGAAAATTAATGTGAAATGAAAAACCAGCTCAGCCCTTGCATTAAAATGATTTCGGGGCGAAACCCAAGTTTGAATAAAAGCCAAATATGTAAAAATGGCTATTTTGTCAATTTTTGGAGGGAACATACTTTATTGAACTCACTTTCCCTACCCAACTAGACGGGAAATAGTTTGCAAAGTGAATTCAGTTTTTCAAAAGAACCATTTTTTGGGCCAAAAACGACCTTTTTAAAAACTGAATTTATTTACTTTGAATTTATAATTGCTTACAGATTTCGTCCCAAGGAAAAGACAACAACGACAACGGTAAGCTTATGAGAGGTTTAAAAGTCATCAGTATTTTTTCACGAAAAAATTTTAGTTGGAAAGAAATTTTACCAGTGCAAGGATAAGGAGAAGATGGTATGTCGCGACGGATTTGCGTACGGCTACCCAACCAATCTGAAGAGCCAGCCGCTTTGGAAAGTCCGAATGCAGTGCAGTCGAGTAGGGGGGAAAAATCTGCCCTGCAAAGGTTCCATATGGGCTACAGGTGAATGGGAGACGGACACGCTTGGAAGGCGATACCAGCGCGGTATTTTGAGAGGAAACCACTCCCATGTCGGGAAAGAGGTTGGTTATTTTAAAATGTGGCATTGGATTTTCAACTTTCTAAAATGTTTCAGAAATACTTCACTCAAGATGAGACAGTCCATATTGGGGGCCATGTTGTGAATTTTGGTAACCCTATGGATGACAAGGTCAGTGGTATTTTTTAATAGTTTTGCTGTTTGCATTGTACATCTTACAAGGAGCACTCACCTGGTGAAACGTGATATATAGGAATTTATCCCACCTTGTGGGCATTCAGACGGTGCGAATCTTTTTTGTCATAACGTTACGAAAAAAATTATCTGTTACGGTACACATAGCACTTTTTTAGAATTTTTTGAGAAAAAAATTCTGAAAAAGGCACTCCCTTATCCAAAAAAAAACTACGGGGAACACGAATATGACGTTATTTCTGTCTCTTTCATAGACAAAAACGCCCGAAAACGGCCTCTGAAGTCGGATTCTCTCGCATTTTCCTTGTAAAAATCCAACTTTCCGTATAAGGTTAACTTTTTTTCGCAACTTGTTAGGAAAAAAGATTGGCACCGTTTGAATGCCCACAAGGTGGGGTAAATTCCTATATATCACGTTTCGCCAGGTGAGTGTTCCTTGTTAGTGTATTGTCTGTCGGAACCTGGAAGCAGCCTCGATTTGATACAAAGAGCGATTCAGTAAGAGCGTTACATTTTTTGAAACTGATTGATTCTAGTTATATTTTTCTCCAGAGAATTTCTCTGTCTCAGTGCATCAATGATCACTTCTTTCCTGCAAACTGAAACAGAGAAATTGTCTGGAGAGAAATATAGCTAGAAAACTTCCATTTGAAATGCCGCCACGCTCTTCTGAAAAGATCGCAAATGGAGCACTTTTGCTGAATTGCTCTTACTTTCAAATCGAGGGAGAGATAGACAGGCAATAAACTGATTTGTACCGGAGAGGTCGATTGTTTCCTATTTTATAGGAAAAGATAATTTTCTGAGAGAAACTGCTAGACGAAGGAAATTTCCGTTTTTTATAAAGAATTATTGGGTGAATTGGTTGATATTTTCCATTTTCAGCAATCTTCCGATGAAGGCGAAGTAGAGGTGATTAGAGAAATTGTGAATAATGCGGTAAGGTATTTACTATCTAAAAATGTATCTTATGTTTATTTTTTGGAATGAATTTCCAAATAAATGAATTGTTAAAGTATTTAATCCGAAATCGAACATCATAGTTACGCCTAGAGGAGTTAATTTTAGAGAGAGATTTTGGTTCCGCTGAATTATGTATATAGTCATTTGTCGAAATTTTTATTCCAAAAATCTCTTTCAAAAATGCACTTTTTTGAGGCAATTTTATTCTATTAGCACTCTCCACGGTTATTATTGAAAAAAATTTAGAAGCGACAGAGCCAAGGATCTGGATCAGACGGTGGCCCGGCAAAACGTGGTCGTCCACCAAAAAGCACGATTCCAGCAAAAAGTGCAACTCCAGGAAGACGTGGCCGCCCACCAAAATACGCGCGCATTGAAGTTGGCTCGCAAAAGAAATTCCAGGAAGATGGTGCTTAAGAAGTCGGCAAACGTGGCTTCAGGCAGCAAAGTGGTCATCATTTCACAATTATCGTCCAGCCATTTTGTCTTCTATTTTATAAGAAATTTTTATTCAAATTTTCCAAATTTTTGTACCAAAATTCTAATTGGCCAATCCAGCCAAGTATTCTTGTTTCTGGCCCAAGACATGATCAGTCTGGCTTTGATGTTGGATTGATCTGTCTGTATTATCGCACATAAATTTGACACTCTTCGCATAATCTCACTTTTGTTTGCAATACTTATTTGTTACCGTTATATATTTTTACTTTGCAACATTGAACAAATAAAACTTTCACAGATTTTCTCATCCGCTTATGTCAAAATCTGAGGACAGTCTGCGCTTATGCACTTTATTGGCTCAAAATAAGCTATTTTGCCGCTGGCATTAATCGTGAAATTGGGATGTGTTTATTTATGAAGGTGTGATTTTAGGCTCTATGAGTTGAGATGGAAGCTCAGCCTAACTCTGCATTTCCCTTGTATTTCGTTTCAGGTATTTTTAAATCAACCATGTGCTGAAGTGCAAGTGTTAGACAAAAAGATGTTTTTCCGCGCATTCCTGGAAAACGAGGAACACCTGCAAAATTTGAAAATTGCGTTCCCAAGATATGCGAAGTTTTCCGCTTTATCTTTCTTAAGGTTTCTCTTGTTTTTGAGTCAATCTACCACTCAATACTAGCTCCGTGGGAGTCTGATTAAAGTCTCTTTTCCGTTCCTTTATCCTAAATCAGTAGGCCCCCAGTGGCTTTGTCTGGGAGTTACCAAAAAAGTGCCAAAAAGCCACTTTTTGGGCCAAAAATGGAAAATCCGGAAAAAATTCCTGAAAATCTGTTCTAGTTAGCTCATGAGGAGCAAAATGAGCTATCACACGCCCTGAAAGGAGTAGCGCAAAGAAAGTTACGTCCCTCCCTGCACACGGTTAGCTTACTAGGGAGATAACTCTCTTCATAATTTCCATTTTGAATTCCGACGAAGACCGAAGTTCGGCTATGATTGAGAAAGTTCGAGACTACGTGGAATCAGGATTGAGAACCTAAATCGATTGATAACCTTATTTGGCTGTTTTTGGTATTGTTTTGGCAAAGAAGAGCCAACTCAACTTCCTTCTTTAAAGCTTTCCTTCTCCAATTAAAAAACTGTTTGGCGTTCTGAACAAGCGCCAATATTTGAAAGAACATTTGAAATAAAATTTGGAATCAGTTTCGCCAGTGTTCTCAACCATATTTTAGTACCTGCCGTCTCATTTACTTTCGTAATAATTTATGCGCGAAATATTTTGATAGAAATTATAATTATTATTAACTCAAGTGATCGATTTCGTAAAACATTATCTATTATTTTCCAGGATGACCGAACCTTTGAAGTTCTTCAAAGTGGACCACACAACAATCTATCAGGATGGCTTCTCGTATTCATTCTATCGCGATCTCGATCCTCCAAAGTCAAGTGCCGATCTTCAATTGCATCAGTCATTTCATTGCGCACTCAGAACTCAAGAACAGAACTGCCGAAGCCGATGTCACGTCACCGGAAACTGGCAAATGGACAAGAAAGGAAGCAAATTCATGCTGGGAATTGTCAAGAAAGCCGACCACACGCATGGCCCGGAGTACAGGGGTGAGTAGTTATATTTTTTTTATAGAAAACGTATTTAAGGAAGTATTTTTGTGAAAAAATACAGAAGACTTTTCACAAGACAAACAAATTGTAGCAGTGTCCAATTTAGGCACTTCTTAAATGACCAATAGATGTTTGAACTTAAATCGGTATAGACTTTGAATGACTCTAGAAATCGGAATAATACTTAAGTAAAATAAGATACGAAACTAGCACCTTAGATGCTTATCCAAAAAACAGACTTTCTTATAGAATGATTCATAAGCAAAATATAGGGTGCCTCTTATATAGCCTAAACGAGAACAGTCTAACAAGGAACACTCACCTGGTGAAACGCTCACCTGGGGAAACGTGATGGATAGGAATTTACCCCACCTTGCGGGCATTCGAACGGTGCCAACCATTTTGGCGAACCAGTGACGAAAAAAAATTAGCATGATACGGAAAATTGGATTTTTACAAGGAAAATGCGAGAAAATCCGACTTCAGAGGCCGTTTTCGGGCGTTTTTGTCTATGAAAGTGGCAAAAATAATGTCATATTCGTGTTCCCCGCAATTTTCTGGGTAAGATAGGGCCTTTTTCAGAATTTTTTGAGAAAAATTTTTTTTCACGTTTTTTTTTGCTACCAGGTGAAAAAAGGTGAAAAAATTTTTTTCTCAAAAAATTCTGGAAAAGGCCCTATCTTACCCAGAAAATTGCGGGGAACACGAATATGACATTATTTTTGCCACTTTCATAGACAAAAACGCCCGAAAACGGCCTCTGAAGTCGGATTTTCTCGCATTTTCCTTGTAAAAATCCAATTTTCCGTATCATGCTAACTTTTTTTTCGTCACTGGTTCGCCAAAATGGTTGGCACCGTTCGAATCCCCGCAAGGTGGGGTAAATTCCTATCCATCACGTTTCCCCAGGTGAGCGTTTCACCAGGTGAGTGTTCCTTGTAAGCTATTTTTCTGATATTTATTAGATTGTTTCCAATATTTACATGTACCCTTTGGTTAAAAAAAAAGTTATTTCTTCATAATAAGACTAAAACGTTTTGATATTATACGTGACTGGATAGATGGTAGGTAAGGTACCGGAGTACAGGGGTGAGCATTATATACGTTCAGATACATATAGGCATCTCAAATGATACAACTCTTTCCATAAGTGTTAAGAAAAATCAAAAGATCGTTTTTGCAGTATGCATTTGATATGTTCTAATAGTAAGTAGCACAAGCACTGTGTGCAATGAAATAGACTGAAAGCTTATCCAAACACGCGTCTTAACTTCTCTCAAAATTTCCGAAAGAGCTGTAAAATAATTTTGTTCCATTAATTTAATCATTTTCAGACACGACTCCAAAGTTCCGTTTCTACAAAAACAACGATGAAAGTCTCCACCGCAATGGCTTTGATTATTCACTCTATCGCGAATTGGATCCACCAAAACAAATCGCAGATTTCCAATGGCCTCGGACTTATCGCTGCTCGATGAGCAATCAAGAAAATTGTCGTGCCAGGATTTATACAACGGGCCAATGGGAAGTGAACAAGCGTGATTTGCAGTATCAGTTGGGGATCTTCAAGAATTGCATTCACAGTCACGGATTAGAGCAGGTTGGTTAGTTGAAAGTAATTGGTTTTCGTTCCGCTAAGTCTTAATGACTTTCTTTTTACAGAATTCGAAAGAAGAAGAGAAGGAAAACACCGGCGTTAAAAGGATTGTGACACCTGCATCCTCTGCGATTCGCACTCAAGATCTCGGTATGAATAACTCCTAATGTTTCTTTACATGTTCCCCTTTTATGAGTATATGAATGAGACCAAAAAATATTGCAATTTTTGCGCCATTTATTATATTTGTTTGATAGTTTTAAAAATTGGAGTCAGTCCTATGCTTTATTTTTTAATATAATTTGGTGAGGAAAATGAACTCGCAAACCAAAATCTGGGTTACCATGTTTTTGCTTGTTGTTATCCTCAAAATATATGAATGCAATTCAAAAATATCGGAATATTTCAGATCATTCTTTAAGTTGAATTTGCTTGATCGTTCCTAAGATTGAGAGTTATCCTACTAGACAGTGTTACTTTCAGATTATAACTCACGCTTTGAGCTATACGTTAGCTGAAATACAAATTTTGTGGAATTAGGGTCTTCAATTTATAATTCTATTTTAGATAAGAAGGAACGAATACGATTCTACAAATACAAAGAGAAGTGCGTACAATACAACGGATTTGTTTACTGTAATCCTGCAGAATTGAAAGCCCACCCGCAATGGAGACGTCGAATGTACTGCAGGCGACAAATCAATGGCAAACACACTTGCAACGGATACATATGGACAACCGGCAAATGGGAAGAAGACGATCGCGGGAGGGAATTCCAAATTGGGATTGTCATGGCTGGACACGATCACGAGCCATTTCAGGTTATTTTAAATTATATAAGCGTTGTAATCGATTACTAAATTGGGTTCAGATTTAAGCATATAAAGCACACATATTTTATTTCTACGATTTATGGCTACTTTTTTAGATTGCATTTCAAGGAAAGGATAACGACGATGAGAGTAATCATTTTTTGTGTCACAATTAGTATATTTTTAAAAATATTTTAGCTCCGGAGGCGGGATTAAAGTTCTATAAATACGACCAGAAGGTTCATCGCGACGGACATGTTTACTTTTTCTTTGCAAATTTGAAAAGTCGTCCTCCATGGAAACAACGGATGAGGTGCTCGCGGTACAGCAAAACCGCACCTTGCAAAGGTTACATATGGACTACAGGTGAATGGGAGACGGACAGTCGTGGCAGGCTTTATCAACGTGGTATTCCAAGAGGAGAACATTGCCACAAAGCGTATGAGGTTGACTATTTTTCATTTATAATTCCGTTTTTTGGCAAAATTCAAAATAGTCTGCTTTAATGAATTTTATGTTTCAGCAATTCCTCAACGAAGACGACACAGCTTTCATTGGAAATGGAGATCCTGCAGATGACAAGGCCAGTGACATTTTCTAATGATTTTACAATTTTTATGCATATTTGTAGGAAAAACTTGTAATTTCCAGGAAACCGTGTTTTTCAAGGCTTTTAGGAAGGCCAATTTTCCTGCGAAAATTTAATTTAAGCTCCAAAACACATTCTCATATGTCTTATTTATCACATGTCCTTATGTCTTATCTTTATGTCTCAACTGAGGTATTGTGGATGACAAAGTCATTGGTGTTGAGATATTAACTTTTGTTTCATTTTTGCCGTAAGAACATTAATTTTTCTTGAAAGCCTGCTAAAATCGGTTTTCGTGAAATGTATTTTCATTTCATCAACATATCTTTGAGCTTGTCTTATTTATTTTGAAGGAATAAAAAGAGTTGGGTTCTAAATTTTTCATTTTCAGCAATCCTTGGATGAAGATGACGTTGTGATGGTCGAAGATTGAGAATCGTTGAACGATGAGGTAAGTTATTAAAAAATGTGTGCAAATTGCTTTCCTGAACTTAATTCCTAATCTTGGGCCAAATTTTTGTCATTTACTGATTTGAAAACAACTTTTATGTTGTATATTGGACATATTTTGCTTTCCATTTTCTAGGGAATCAATATTCTCATATATTCTGAAGATCCAGGAATTTCAGGATTTGAATTAAGAATGATTTGATTAATCACTCACGAACGGAGTTAGACTGCCTGAGTTCGACCTGTTCTACACTTAGGCTTAGGAAAGGGACTCTTGATTCTGAATCAACGGGTACCCCGGGGTAATCAGAAATCAGGGCCGTATTAATGTGTTATATAGGAGATGGATAGAGGTTATACAGACCCGACAAGATCACAGAATCAAACCGTTTACTATATTTTTTGGAGAACTTACCCGACAAGACAAAAATGTATGTTCTGTTACAAAACTGTTAACAAAAATGTACTGGTACAAAAACAAATTTGTTCAATCCATATATTTCAGTGACGGAAATCTCTTTCAAGAGCCGGCTACAAATTCAATGCACATCTATGGAAACAGTTATTTTACTTTTTCGTTATCGTCGCAAAATCTAAACGAAAGATGCCATATATATTGTTAGAATTATTTAATCGTTATTGATTTTGTTTATTGTTGTTGACTAATTTTGTTATAAATATAATTTGAATACGTTTTTCTTGTGGTACTGAAATAGTGCGCAGCCGTCTTGTGACTGTAAAAAATTTTAGATACCTTGAATAAATTTTTCTTAAGCAAAATTTCTACAGCGCAATTCCTGATCATGGCGGCATATTTTAGTGTACCAAATTTTGACAGGTTTTCTCCATCCTATTGAAAACATAAAAAAACAGGAATCTATCTATCTTGTGGCAGATTCTATAATTAGTGTCCGAACTTAGTCAATAGCCACTGGTGGTCGATTTAGTAACCATACTCATAAAAATTTTATTCACTTATTCTCTTTTCTAATTATTTGGTTTAGAAATTATATCTAAATAAAAATATGTGCATGTATGAAAGCAAATACCATCTCAGGAAAGATGAGTAGTTCGAATAATAATAGTTTGGATAATGAAGGTTAATTCTTTTCAAATCCAAATCAATCACTCAGATATTAAGATCTGAATTAATCCATTAATCAGTTTTGGATAAAAAATGTAACGGGGAGTGTATTCGTTCTCTGATTTTTCTTCTTTATTTTCTTCGTCTTTCAACTTTCCACAACCGAAAACAGATTCAGCATACGAAGGAGGCGGACCGATCAGAAAAGTTGGCATACTTCCAGGAGGAGTGTCTAAATAAGTGATTCAGGAATTGAACTTTAGTCTGGAAAGAAAATCAAGATCGAATTTTGTCATTCAGGAGAATCCTAATATGGAAATATAAAGCCAACCTGGTTGTGGAGCACTCGGAGTTGGTGGCTCCAAACAATCTTGGAATGGAACTTTCTCATCCTTGAATGGTCCTTTTGATTGAACGGGAATAGTGCCGATTAGCACCGGAAGTGAGTCAGAGACTATGTTGCGGATTATGCCCTTGGTCATTTATATGTTTCTCCATAGGCAAGGCAGCGTATGGAATGGCGTTCAGATCAAAGTGAGGCATAACTGTAAACATTCTACGCACATTTTTGTCAAATTTCCACGGGCGGTCAATCCTGGCGTCGCAGTAGTAGCGGATGTATCCGATTGTGCCTGGAAACGTGGAATGTAATCAAATACAAATTTGCCTGCGCAGTCAAAGGATTTATTTGGCTCGAGAAATTCTTTAATTCTTCCAGAATGCTCTTTGGATGGCTAAGAATATCACAGCTTTGTAATATTCGACGCAATAGTAAAAATTTGGTCATAGAAGAGATTCCTGTTATCTATTGCGCATAAGGATTCTTCCAGAAATCATGAAATGCGAGGTGTTGGGTTTAAACACGTTCTCTGATTTCGTAGTTTCCGACCGGAAAAATCTCCGGGCTTTTGGATTTCGTAGATGCTCCAGGAACCGGCGAAATCTTATACAGTAAGTCTATGGTTACAATACGCCGTTTTCCGGCGCCGGAAAACGAGAGAGTGTGAAACGAAAGAGATTTCCATAGATTCCAAGAGACGTCCATAGATAAAATGCGCCTATGAAAACGACCGCAAATGTTGGCCGAAAAAGACTATTAGCTGTGTTTAGCACCATTTTTCGCCCAATTTTTCTGGATATTTCTCATTTCTGATATTGATCTTCCTATGCCAACTTTGCGTCTAAATTTCGAATATGTAATTTATTACTTATTTCAGCCGTTTTTCCAATTTTTCCTTCGGCCAAGGGAAGCCGGCATCTTCCGGCACCGGAAATCAGCGCATTGTGAGCACAGTCCGTCGGAAATGTGAGAGAAAGAGGATACTTGTCTTTTTAAAGAGATGACAGATGAAATACGACGCCGAACCCCGTTATTTGTAACCGAAGCGTAACCAATATCAATCTTGTATAGTTTTTTTTGCATAATGCTGAATTTGAGATCAATAATGGCATTGGGTGTACTGCAGTACCAGTTCTTGGCATTATGCCCATTTCTATGGCAAAAATGAAGAGAATGCCAAAAATTGAGAGAAATAAGCGCGGTATTATCGCTATGGGGAGTATAAAATCGTGCGTTGGAACTCCTTGATATTTTAATTTTTTAATATTCAATTTTTATAATAAAAATTTCGGTTGATAAATACGCAGAGTTACGCTCTACACATACTTCAATTGCATAGACTCCGATAGGAAAACTCTTCGAATATTTCTCATAGATTTCTTTAAAAAATAAGGAACTCAGCAAAATTATGGACCCTTATATGATTTCGACTAAGCTGTTTCTGAATTTGAGGTATTTACTGACAATTTTAGAATTACGAGTTGAGGAGTGGACAAATCCCTAATTTTGTATTAGCTCTAATTTTTCGATTACTGCTGCCATATCCTTGAAAGCAAAAGCTCGCAAAGTGATAACGACAGCTTGGCAACATGTAGACTAGATTCTGTATTTCGTCAACAGACAAAAACTACTCCAATCAAGATTCTGTATTTTTCTCGTTCAAATAAAACGGGAGTGTATTTGTTGCGATATGCGCAACTATATTGAGAGTGGATTGGTATTCGAATCCAAGACATTGGCACTATTCACATTCCTATGTATGTATTTGTAGCCCGAGGTAACCTTTAAAGTTGTTGGAGAGGTGTGGGTGGCTGAGTGTATGAGAAGGAATCATAACAAATAATAATATTTAAATTGGAAAGGCTTATCTAATTGTCTGGCGCAGAAACTATGGAAGATTCATCCAGAGAACAGAATTTCTATGATTGGAAATGCAAAAGAATCCATTAACAAATTATGGAATGAATTTTGAAGCCATTTTTAAGCGCAACAATGACATACCAGGCCCAAAAACTATCATTACCGGCATAACAAAGACTCAGACATATGAACTCAAGAGTTTCGACTAAACAAAAAATGAAACATATACAGTCTGACCTCGTTTATCCGGACCTGCACTTATCCGGACCCACGGTTTTGGCTGGAACGGATTTTTTCCATACAAATTTCCCTCATTTATCCGGGCTGATCTCGTTTATCCGGACTGATTTGGGAAAATTTTGGTCAAAAAGGTACCCCCTATTGATTTGAAAATTTTGCTATTTTTGGCTGATTTTTCACCAAAAATTCCGAATTTTTGGTCAAAAATTTGAATTTTTTCCATAAAATTTTCGGTTTTCAGCCCGTTTTTTATAAAATTGTCAAAAATTTTTCAAAAATTGGCAACAAATAGCGAAATAATTTTAAAAAAATTCTCATTCGCGCCAAAAATTTCAGATTTTTAACCGAAAATTCAGTTATCCGGACTAAATTAACCTGAAAGGATTTTTTCCCTACAAATTTCCCTCGTTTGTCCGGACCCTCACTTATCCGGATAGAATCGGCCGGTCCCGATCTGTCCGGTTAAACGAGGTCAGACTGTATTTCAATGCCCATCTCCTTATATAGAGCCAAATGAGATAAAATCCAAATAAGTGATTCTATCATCATTCCAATATGCATATTTATAGTCGTTCAAAATTGTAGGCGTACTACTCCAAAATGGAATCATTGTAAACAAAAATATTGGAATGGCAGTGGGAGACACGACTGAATTTTCCGCATCAGAAAATTCCACGTCACCGACAATATTCGTTTGAATTATGCCCTTGGTCACATCTTGGACCTAAAATTTGATGTTTTTTCGTTTTTTATTCTTATTAAGTTTAAAAGTTCAAATATCAGTAACTAAATTGCTTGTATGATTGCGTAATTTATTACTCTTATATGGCTTTTACAACAAAAATCCTCATTTTTACACAAAAGTTCATTTAGTACCCCGGTATACTTTAGTCGTTTTGGGGATCTAGGACATTTCGCCAAAAGGATTTTTCGTCAAATCCTAATAACAACAAATCCTAACTATTTTCGCCAAATCCTTTTAAAGTAGTTTGGCGCCTTATAAGGGTTGTTCGGGAGCTTAAGCCTAAGATTAAGTCCCTTAGGCTCCATATATAGCAAAAAATCGCACGGATTCCGACTAAAAGGTAAATTCTAGAGAACCCGCAGGTGAAATCGATCAGAACTCAGAGACCGTAAGCGGTTTACCTCATTACTCCCAAAATTAAGGCCATGTCTCATATCATGAATCGGAACGAAAACACACAATGCGTTTGATTGACGCAAAACTTATCTTTCAAAAACACTTCAAATTTAAAAAGTTGAAATATTTTGATCATTCTCAGCACAAATCAGCATAAACCATATTGAGACCGTTATCTATCTGTCGTCAACAATCTTGAGATAACATTACTTTGTTTTCGGAATTAATTTGAGAATGTTTTTGATTGGACATTTTTGTCATTTTGTTGGAATATGACTTCTTTATGTTCGTACACAATTCAGATCTTTGAGATTTAACTCCGAGGTGGCGCTTCCAGGCATTTTTCAGAAGACGTAATTTCGAGCTCGACCTTTAGAGCTAAAAATGTGCCGGTCTCTTGGAGAAGCAAAGAAATTGCCTGTTTGATTGAAAGTCCTTTCAATCAAACCAAACAAAATGTTTGGCTTAATGCACCAGCCCCAAAATTTGAAAGAACATTTCAAATAAAAATTTGGAGTGAACTGGTGCTGGATTATGAAATGAGATTGCGTGTTTATAAACGGTATTGTCTTGTCGCTAACGTGTCTGTCAATTATCACTGAAACTTGAAGTTTCTGTGCTTCTCTTATAGGGATCTGCAGTGCTTATCTTAAGTACAGTCTAGATACGTTTACCATTTTTCTCAACAGAGTGTGAATTTTCCAATAAAAAATTTCGTGCATTCTTTTAATCTCATATCTTGACTTTAAGAGCAGAACTTTCTAATATTCAACTTTATTCTTATTTTATCTTAAATTTTTGAACCAAACATATGAAAAATATCTTGCATTCTTTAATCTTAAAATTTATTTTTTATAACGATGAATCGAGAACTACCCGACCTTTCTCAGCTTTAAACCGTAATCTCGTACTTGACTTTATGAGTAAAACTTTCTTTATTCCTATCATTTTCCAGGATGACTGAACCTTTGAAGTTCTTCAAAGTGGACCACACAACAATCTATCAGGATGGCTTCTCGTATTCATTCTATCGCGATCTCGATCCTCCAAAGTCAAGTGCCGATCTTCAATTGCATCAGTCATTTCATTGCGCACTCAGAACTCAAGAACAGAACTGCCGAAGCCGATGTCACGTCACCGGAAACTGGCAAATGGACAAGAAAGGAAGCAAATTCATGCTGGGAATTGTCAAGAAAGCCGACCACACGCATGGCCCGGAGTACAGGGGTGAGCGGTATAGTTTCTATTGAATGATTCTTGAGTAAAGTACAGGATGTCTGAGTGTTGTCTATGCTAATTTTATCTAACACACCCGGTTTAAACGTTCTGGATACAGCTGGTAGGAGAATTTTATCAGATACAAAGAGCAGAAAATGCAAGTTCCTTGGTTCAAGATCCTAATTTTAGTAGACAGCTGGGTAATCTTTGAGTATATAGTTTCATAAATTCATTTAAAGAAATTATTCTTCCGAAGTATTGCAGGGTAAAGAAAAACTTATAGACTATTTCAGTCTAATGAGAAGACAATAAATGCAATCTTGCCAAATGAAATCCTCAAAAAATGTTCTGTCAATTTATTCGATCATTTCAGACACGACTCCAAAGTTCCGATTCTACAAAAACAACGATGAAAGTCTCCACCGCAATGGCTTTGATTATTCACTCTATCGCGAATTGGATCCACCAAAACAGATCGCAGATTTCCAATGGCATCAGACTTATCGCTGCTCGATGACCGATCAAGAAAATTGTCGCGCCAGGATTTATACCACGGGACAATGGGAAGTGAACAAACGAGAATTGGAATACCAATTGGGCATATTCAAGAATTGCATCCACAATCACGGATCAGAGCAGGTTGGTTTGAAGGGATTTGGTTTGTATCGCTAAGTTGCATGAATATCAGATTGGTTGGGAGGAACTAGTTTTGATTATTTTTATTTCCATGGGACTTGGGTTGGGATTGGCTTCCATTTCAAATTCCTTGTAGGGAAATAAAAGACGTCATAATGTGTACTTTTACAGGACTCAGACGAAGAAAACAAGAACGGAAACAGCATTACTGCGTCCTCTTCGACTCACAACATTAAGGATGTCGGTAAGTTTAAATGTTAAATTTCTTTTACTTTCATATTCGGAGCCGATATGATTTAGATTCAGAGTTGAATATTGGAACTTTTTATTTAAAAATCCAGAAGCTATGAGAACTAGCTATGAAAAACTGGTAGAATATTAGAAGCTAAGCTGATATATCATCCCCATAATCAAAAAGGACATGTCCCCTTTCTATGGATCATACGGTCTCTAAACATTGGTCACCAATTGCCCACTATCGGTGATAATTTCTCAAAATTGTGATTTAGAATCCATCTTCTAGAAAATGCTCAGAGATTACTTGTCAAAATTTTCAGACAAGAAGGAACAAATACGATTCTACAAATACAAAGAGACGAGCGTGCAACACAACGGATTTGTTTACTGTTACCATACAAAAGTCGGAGTTCATCCAAAGTGGATGTGTCGAATGAGGTGCATGCGACTGATCAATGGCAAACATACTTGCAAGGGATACATATGGACAACTGGCAAATGGGGAGAAGACGATCGAGGAAGAGTGTTCCAACTCGGCATTATCATGAATGAGCACGATCACGAGCAATTTCAGGTTAATTTTTCACAGTAATAATTATGTAACGGATATGAACCTCAACTAATAAACTACCGCTTACTGAAAGTTTAATATTAATCTGCATTTGAAAGTCCCGCGGAAATGAAGTATGTAAATGTGCAATTTTGTGTGACTTAATGTTATTTTTCAGATTGCATTTCAAGGAAATGATAACGACGATGAGAGTAAGCTTTTCCCTCAATTGCAATTACAGTATTTTACGCATGATTTTAGCTCCGGAAGCGGGATTGAAGTTCTATAAATATGAAAAGAAGGTGCACCGCGACGGACACGTGTACTGTATGGACTCAAAGCTAAAAAGTCATCCACCATGGAAACAACGGATGAGGTGCACGCGGAACAACAAAAACATGCCTTGCAAAGGTTCCATATGGACTACCGGTGAATGGGAAACGGACAATCGTGGCAGGCTTTATCAACGCGGCATTCCAAGAGGAGAACATCGTCACAAAGCGTATGAGGTTTGTTATTTTTAAATTTATAATTCCGTTTTTTGGAAAAATTCAAAATAGTCTGCTTTAATGAATTTTATGTTTCAGCAATTCCTCAACGAAGACGACACAACCTTCGTTGGAAATGGAGATCCTATGGATGATAAGGTTTGTGTCATTTTTCTAATGCTTTTTCAATTTTTATGCATATTTGTAAGAAAAACTTGAAATTTCCGGGAAACCTTGATTTTTCCCAGGCTTTTATGAGGCCTATTTTTCTGACGAAAATTTAGTTTAATCTCCAAAACACATTCTCATATGTGAGGTTATACAGGCCCGACATAATCACATAACCCAACCGTTTACTATTTTCTTGGAGAACGTACCCGACAAAACAAAAATTTATGTTCCGTGACAAAACCGTTAACAAAAATATACTGTTACAAAACAAATTTATTAAATCCATTTATTTCAGTGACGGAATCATCTCTCAAGAGCCGGCTACAAATTCAATGCACATCTACGGAAACAGTTATTTTACTTTCTCGTTATAAAATATAGACAAAAGTTGCCATATACATTATTTGATGATTTTGTGTTATTCTGTTGACTATTTTTGTTATAAATATAATTTGAATACGTTTTTCTTGTGGTACTGAAATAGTGCGCAGCCGTCTTGTGACTGTAAAAAATTTTAGATACCTTGAATAAATTTTTCTTAAGCAAAATTTCTACAGCGCAATTCCTGATCATGGCGGCATATTTTAGTGTACCAACTTTTGGTAGGTTTTCTCCGTCCTATTGAAAACATAAAAAACAGGAATCTATCTATCTTGTGGCAGATTCTATAATTAGTGTCCGAACTTATTGAAAATTAAAAAAAAAATTTTCTAATAAATTAGTTCAAATATAACTTTAAAAAATTTTGTATTCAAATATGTTTTTAGTATACACCTGTTTTCATAACAATCTCTTATAAATAAAAGAAACACATCAGTAAATACAATTTCAAAAACAAATCGTCACACCACGAAATTGAGATTAGATTATTGAATACATAAAAAACGACGACTTTTAGCTTTTCCAATTCCAAATCGTAAATCACAAAGATATAAATGAACTGATGAGCTCAAATGAACATAATTCTGTGTATTTATAATGCTTTACTCTGTCATGTAACTATATGTACAAATGCCTATTATATTCCATTAACACCTTAATATATCAAAAATTATAGGCCGCTATCTCCTGACAATAATCATGTGCGATGGACGGAAAGCAAACTACGGACAAAGCTCAGAATTCTGCTACAGCAACCTCGATGGAGCCGCATATGGATAAAACTGATGGAATCAAGGATAACAACAGAAAAACAGGTAAAATAAGTTTAAACCGGCACTCCCTTGGGAAACCAAAAAGGTTAGGAGTGCCGTATTTCGGAATCCCCAACCCCTTAAGAATGATCTAAAACTTCAACTGCGTTGGGATCTACTGATGATGACCCGACCAACGTAGTATCAATATTAGTACTAACCGTATGGACTTAGGGTCGAAACGGTCAGTTAGGTTATAAAACAAAATTTTACTTCAATATAACTCTTAAACACATCATCATTCTTTGTAGTCATTCTTTCGTAAAAGACCCAAAATAATATTATTAGGTTAATATTTTTATTATTAGGTAAATAAACAAAATTACTATTACTTTTCTCCGAAGTAGTATGTTAGTGGAGAAACCTTAGGTTTCCCTTTCCATACTCAACTTCGGCTAACTCTTTTATAAAACCTAAAATATTTCTCTTTCAATTATTCTTATCACTAAAAAAGTGATAGGATTCATATATTATTTCAACTATAATTATCGGACTGTAGAGGACCTAGTCCATCCTCATTGCGCATACGCGCGTTGGTGTGGTTTACCCACATCATGGCCCATGGCCACCGTATCTGTTGCGTGCCACCATGGTGGCAACAGATACAAATGTTGCTTCGGCAGCAGTTAAAAATGTAGTTGCTTCGGCAACTACATAAATTTACAACAAAAATATGTTTTCTATTTTACTAAATCAAATCAAAATAATCCTCTATTTTTTCTAAATAAACAAATTACTTTAACGTTCATTCTAGAACAAACAAACGTCGCTTCTCTTCTACAAAAAACCAGATCTCAGCTAAGAAGCGTTTGATGGTTCCGGTCGTCTTCGATGAACTTCAACAGTTCATATAGCAAAGTACATCAACCAACCATCTGATCGTATCAATGATGCAAAAATTGAAGCCTCAAACCAAGAACGTTTTTGCAAATTGAATCACACCAAGACAAAATTATATATCATTGTTGTTAATTTTACTTATATTCTTGACGTATTGTATAACTAATCATATTTCTTTTTTCATTTGTATTGCTTGTCAGGAATCATTAGTAAAACCATTAAAAATCGGTTCAATACTGAAATTCCAACAATAAGGATTATTATTATTTTTTCTACAACACTTACATACCTTCTCATCTAAATACAGTTTCTCAATAAATACAGATAATTTTCCCTCATATGCAATCAACTTTTTACATAAACCGCCATTACTATATTATTCAACAAAAATGTTCACAATATAACACAAACAGAACGTTTTTTCCAACATTCTCTTACATTAGTAAACGGAATTAGATATAGTTTAAAAAGTATATTCAACATTATATAAAATGGGTAAATACATACCCATACATGGTCTTACATAATAACTATTCCATAGCAAAAAATTGTTCCTAGGAGGAGTATGTTCCCCTGTGTTCTCTCTTACTTCTCCGATGGCTTTTTTTGCTTCCCGGCATAGTGACGTTACATATCATACTTCTTCACATAATAATTTTGGTAATTTCTTCCATATCAAAGTACCTTATATCCTGAATGTCAATGCGACCAGGGTATATGATAACGCGAAACCTAGCCCGGAAGGCAGGGATCCGTTATTCGGAAATGATATTTAAATTTTCTAAAACAAAAACAGCATGCAGGCCATGATTTTAATTGTAAATAACTATGACCCGGGGTCAAAAGAGGACACCCCGTCCAAGTCTAAGCCAACTGCACGGGTATCAACGGCTTGCAAAATCTCAAAATCAAACTAAACAAACATCAAACCTTTGGCAATCAGATTTTAAAAAGTCATGAATGACAGATTAACAGTACACAAACACGGGAAAATTTATATCTGTAAGTATAATAATTGTAAAAAAACATTACAAGAAACTCATTTTAATAAGTGCAAAAGTAAAAAATGCAATGTATGTAAATTGTATGATAGGAACTTTATACATGGATACGGAAAATATGTCTATGAGACAGTAAACCAAAATAACTCAATACAAATAAATTGCCATAGCGCAAACGTAGTCTACCAAATATTTTGCGATAAATGTAAAATAAGTTATATCGGTGAAACCGAGCAACTTTTAAGAGAACGTTTTAGACAGCATTTATACTTGATTGGAAAAAATCAATTAGACACGCTATTAGTCAACCATTTTAATGATGTACATTCAATTGAAGACGTACGTATAAGAGTTATACACAAGCTACACGATACTTGTCCAAAAAGTACAAGATTGCAAGCCGAGAATTTTTGGATTCACCAAACAGTTAGCATGTACCCTTTTGGCCTCAATGACAAAATTCAAGGCTTTGAAGGAAGCTTTGCAAGTAACGTAGCTACAAATATACAACCAAACCTCAGACATTATTTTTCCAATCCTCTACCCAAACATGATAGAAAACATATTAGAAACAAAAGTTCACAGAAATGTGAACCGTTAACTACATATTCTAAACCAATTTCATTACTTAAACTTCCAGTATTATTTAACGCATGTAAAAAATCAAATGCGGAAAAAATTAAAACCAACTTAATTATGTCTTGTAAGGACACTAGCTCAAAAGTAGCTATTAATATCCTCTCCAGAATCAAACAACGTCAAAAAACTACATCTGACGTCGTTAAAACTCCAATATACATCAATATTGATTACAATAATACTATTATCGATAAATTAGGAGTACGTAATATTGTGCATGACAGCGAAATTGAACGTCTCCTCAGTATCAAGAAAAATAATATAAAAATAATGACCACCTACAACCTTCCAAAAACAAGTTTTGTGAGATTTACAAACTACAACACGGTACTCAGAGAACTAAATACCAATACTCTCAATAGAATTTTTACACAAGATTGTAAATGTGATAACTCAAATTTTAAAGACAAAAATTACGACCATATAATCACAGGCGATACGAACATTATAGAGTGCGGTATTATCCAAAATACTCTCAATAAAGGTACCAAATATCGAGACAACCATAATCTGTCTATAGACAAATTTAGAGCATCACTTTTTAAATATGGTTCGGATTTGGTAGACAAAATGATTAAAAAGACTAAGAACCGTAATTTACTTCTCATTAAAAGTAACGTAATCTCTCGACTCATCACAATTGGTGAACAGAGATGGCACAGAACTGTCAAGGACAAAATACACAAAGGTAGCGAAAGCTGTCATTACAAAATTTCAGATGAAAATCTAATTATAACAAACATTGACAAAGCCGGAAACAACTTTGCTTTTATATGTAAAAAATTATACATACTCACAATATGCAAAGAAGTAGGCATACAAATAACAGATAACAATATAAAATTCAATGGAAACAAAACATATGTCCCTTCGAACAAGAGCAGAGAAGTTATATTCAATGAATACAAAGATTTTTATAAAGCTATGCATATTGAAGCTGATATTGAAAACCTAAACATACCACTTTTATATGCAATACCTAAATTTCACAAAAACCCTATAAAATTTAGGTTTATCGCAGGTGCAAAAAAGGCTGTCTCGAGACCTTTAAACATAATTGTAGTAAGGATACTAGAAGTAGTTAAAAACCACATCCAAAATTACTGTAATACAACTAAAAATAGAAGTGGTATACAAATGAACTGGTCCGTCAACTGTAGCGGACAAGTTACAAATGCACTTAACAAGTACAACAAAAATGTCAGTGAATTATATTGCGGAGACTTCAGCAATCTATTCACTGCACTTCCACACCAAGACATTATCAACAATATAATGGAGATGGTTAAAAATACTTTTGATGGAAACAGCAGAATGAACATACAATGTAACATGTACAATAGTTTTTTCAGCAGAACAAATTACAATAACTATGAGGAATATAGCCTAACAGATGTGTACTTGATGGTTTCATTCCTCATTAAAAATTGTTACGTTCAATTCGCAGGAAACAATTTCTTACAAATTTGCGGTATCCCACAAGGAGGTAATGCAAGTCCTATTATCGCTGATATTACACTTACAGCTATGGAACTTCGTTATATGAGAACTTGTTCTGACATGGATCTGAAAAAAGAAATGTCACTAACGTTCAGATACATTGATGACATTCTTTGTCTAAGTAAAACCTTTCAAAATGAGGCCACTAAAATCTATGGCAATGTTCTTGAACTCAATAAAACTAGTGATGTCACACAAACAGCATTTCTTGACCTCTCTATAAAAGTTAAAGACAAACGAATTCAATATGAAACATATGACAAAACACGTGATTACGCATTCACTGTTAACAAATATCCAAAATTTGATAGTTGTATACCAAAAAATATGATAAGTAACATAATTATTACAGAAATTATTAGATACAGTAAAACAAATAATACGGAAGAGGTATTAGAAAAGAAGAGGTATTAGAAAAAATCTTACATTATTATTTAAAACATTTATTGAAAATGGCTGCCCTGAAGAATTTATACAAAAGAATATCAATCGTATCATTGGCAATAAAAAAGATTTCCTCAATCATATTAACAAGGATACAATAACAATCTTAAATAGTTTCAGGGCAAAAATTTTCTAATAAATAGTTCAAATATAACTTTATAAAATTTTGTATTCAAATACGTTTTTAGTATACACCTGTTTTCATAACAATCTCTTATAAATAAAAGAAACACATCAGTAAATACAATTTCAAAACAAAATCGTCACACCACGAAATTGAGAATAGATTATCGAATGCATAACAAACGACGACTTTTAGCTTTTCCAACTCCAAACCGTAAATCATAAAGATATAAATGAACTGATGAGCTTAAATGAACATAATTCTGTATATTTATGCTTTACTCTGTCATGTAACTATATGTACAAACGCCTATTATATTCTACTAAAATATTAATATATCAAATTTATAGGCTGCTTTTTCCTACCGATAATTAAGTGCGCTTGACCGAAAGCAAACCATGGACATAGCTCAGGAATCTTCTACCGCAGTATCGATGGAACCGCATAAAGGCGATGGACGCAAGGATAATGTCAAAAAACAGGTAAAATAAATTTAAACCGGCACTCCCTTGGGAAACCAAAAAGGTTTGGAGTGCCGTATTTCGGAATCCCCAACCCCTTAGGAATGATCTAAAACTTCAACTGCGTTGGGATCTACTGATGATGACCCGACCAACGTAGTATCAAAAATAGTACTAACCGTATGGACTTAGGGTCGAAACGGTCAGTTAAGTTATAAATCAAAAAATATACTTCAATACAATTTTAAAACACATCATCATACTTTGTAGTCATTCTTTCGTAAAAGACCCAAAATAATATTATTAGGTTAATAATTTTATTATTAGGTAAATAAACAAAATTACTATTAAAAGTTAAGCTAAAAATTTGGCACATTTTGGCCACCCTGACCGATAGTGGCCAAAATGTGCCAAATTTTGACGTATTTTCGCGAAAATCGCACCTTTTTCAAAAATTAAAAAAATCTTGGGGACTAAATCGACCCTGAAACGACAGAAATAGTGGTCAAAAATATGCCCAACATAGGTCGAAATAGTCGAACTCGTAAACCCACAGAGCAATCCATATGGGTGCGTAGACCTAGCATAAGCCTTTTCTTTTGTTTTCTGGATGACCGGGTCAGTACTCAAAAGAGTACCGTTTTTAGTTGGGGGAAAGTGCCTCTGAGCCTGTTGGCTCAATAAATCAAATTTGGCCAATAAATCAAAATTTATATCTTATTTTGACAAGGGGGAGCACGGCACGATATGATCCATCTAGCTGCTCTGGTATGCTTAACCACTGTCTCTCTTCAAGGATAGCACAAAAAGGCACTCTCTTTTAACCTATTTTTGATCACTAAATAGGTTGATAAGAGTCTTTGTTCTAGAAGGTCTCTTTCCTTTGCTTTCAGAAAGCAGGCGCATCAAACAGCAATCGATGCCTCTGCTTTCTGCCAGCACAACCTATTTAATGATCAAAAATGGGTTAAAAGAGAGTGCCTTTTTGTGGTATCCTTGAAGAAAGACAGTGGTTAAGCATACCAGGCAGTGTAACAACCTAAAAATCCGGTCTTTAACAATGACACATTACTTTATACTATTAGGATATCTTGCTAGCAGACTCGAAGTCTGGCGACCAGACTCAAGTTTAGGTTTAGCATATGATCCAACCTCGAGTCTGCAACTCTAGTATTTGGGCATACCCTACAGGCATGGCCAAAAACGGGCGGAATAGGGAAGTGGAGAGGGGAGCCAATTTTTACTGAAATACAAAATTTTGGGCCGAGTCTGAATTTTGGAACTAAAGTATATATTTTTTCTTGATGTGTAGTTGCATATGGAAATTTACATAAAATTTTGTTTTCATAGAAAATATTGTGTTTTGAGGTACTTCTTTAGTTCCCCCCCCATCCTACAATTTACTCCGAAAAATCCATAGGGTCCCCCCTATTGATTTTTTTGAAAATTTTTCAGAAAATGATTTTTCAATCCATAGGATCCCCCTATTGATTTTTTGACAAAATTTTTTTGAAAAATTTTTTTCGAAAAAACCATAGGGGGTACAGGGTTGTTCCGAGTCACCGTAGTTCGAGTTTCGAGTCAAGTGGAAAAGAAGGGGCGCACACGACCAGCCAATCAGCGAGCGAGGGACGCACGAAAGAAGAAGAGAGAGACGCGTACGACCCAGCGCGCGCGCCAACTCAGCTGGCTGACACGCACGCGTCTCTCCATTCTTCTTTCGTGCGTCACTCGCTCGCTGATTGGCTGGTCGTGTGCGCCCCTTCTTTTCCACTTGACTCGAAACTCGAACTACGGTGACTCGGAACAACCCTGAGGGGGTACCCCATGGGGTACCTCCTATCATTTTTGAAAATTTTTCAGAAAATTATTTTTCAATCAATAGGGGGACCCTATGGATTTTTCGGAGTAAATTGTAGGATGGGGGGGGGGAACTAAAGAAAATCGCCTTATAAAATCTTTAGTCCCCCCCCCCATCGGATGGGGGGGGAACTAAAGAAGTACCTGTTTTGCAATAAGCAGACCAAAATTTGGAAAGCATAGATGGGTGTGCGCTATAGAGGTCTAACAGTATAATTCAATTTTAAACATTTTGGCATTTGCTATGGCCTTTCATCTGACCTTTATTATTACATTTTTTATTTTAGGTTGTCGACCACATTTTCATTCATTCGCTTAAATGCAAACCGAGGATCACGTAAAAATCGTGCCTCCTCCGCCGTTTTTATTGCTCATAAACGACATATTAGCAAATATTCAATTAGTAATTTCACCAATCATTTACGTTTTATTCGTCTGGATTGTTTATTACAAATCGCCGTCGGCCATGGGAGCGTATAAATGGTGCGTTGAATTATTGTGATGTCTCTTAATATGACAACTTTGGTTTGAGTGAGAAGATCTTGAGATTTTTGAGCTGCTTCTTGGAGTGCCTCATTCGGAGGCTTTACTGTGTAAGTAAGCATAGTCCATGGCCTAATTTAGACTATTTTGGTATGTATATCTATGCCATGCTTAGTTTAGACTTTTAATTCCGTCGGAGTCTATTCGACTAACAGTTTTTCAAGTTTTTTATATTTTGTGCAATTGTACAGAAAATATGAAAAAATGGTGCTTGCAGATTGTTTGCACCGGACTGCATGCATCAATACTTTTACACATTTACTAAGCATTGCAAAAGTTTAAAAAAATATACCCTAATTTTTTTCATTTCTTCTAATTGAGCCCCGGGTCTCTATTATTTCCGATGCTCTAACTTTGCTGCAGAAGACATGATAACGGGTGATAACTAATTATTGGCAGTAATTTTAATTTTAATTTTTTTAATATTAAACGTGAGAACGGAAAAGTATGTTTGGTGTTATATAAAACTACAAGTGTTAAGGTATCCAACAAAAAAAGATCAGCTCCACTACCTTGACGAATCCAGGTAAACGGAAGGTCCAAAGTTGCACACCTGATTTTCGGTCTGTACAAACCGGCCTTTTTAACACCAAAAATCATCAAGCTGCTGTCCAATTTTGGGTTTTCTTGATCTTTGCGTGCCACCAGTACATAGGCATGTAATATATAAATGGATAGCAGACACCATGGCGAATTTTATAGATATACTCGTTTTCAGAGACACTTTGCCAAAACCGCCAATTTTTGCGCTTTTTCAAAAATTTGGCAATATTTTTATGTCACTTTTTGAAAGATCGTTCAAAGAAAAATCCGCCAGAAGATTCGGACCGTGGTGTATTAAATTATATAATCACTCATTTATCTATGAGGTTTTTTTTGGCACATAATTTGCTTGGATGCTATATCAATTTAGTTCCAGAATTAAGTCAAAACGCACATGGGTCAAGATTCAGGGTAGTGTGAAGGATTTGACAAAAATTTTAATATCTTGCGATAAAGGCGGGATTACAACGAGCTGTAAAAAATGGGTGATAGCTGTGCCACTGCGGATTATAATAAGACTAAACTCTCAATTTGCCTTAGCACGAAATCCAAGAAATTCATGTAAATGTGCTGTACAGACCGAAAATCAGGTGTGCAACTTTGGACCTTCCGTTTACCTGGATTCGTAAAGGTAGTGGAGCTGATCTTTTTTTTGTTGGAGACCTTAACACTTGTAGTTTTATATAACACCAAACATACTTTTCCGTTCTCACGTTTAATATTAAAAAAATTAAAATTAAAATTACTGCCAATAATTAGTTATCACCCGTTAATAATAGAAATAAACGAAAACTGAAAAACAAATCGTTTGGTAAAATATATTTTCTTTTGTTTTAGTCAACAAGCATTGTTTTGTTCTGCTCATCCTGTTTACCACTTTGAAATAGTGAAATTAGTGTGTAAATCGCTTTTCTGTCTCTTACTACATGGGGGCTCTATTATAGGTGGGGGGCTCAATTAGAGGAAATACGGTAAGAAAAGTCTAAATTAGGTCTGACATAGACCCATGGTGGGGAAATTCGATAAATGCAAAGGAAGGCACAATACAGAATGCGACCAACTTAATGATCTCTGAACTCTTTTACGCATTCGCACATCCAGCTCCGCTTTTTTTATCCGGTGTTGATCGCTGGCGGTTTGGCAAAATTTGTGTCCGTAAGCCAAACTGTGACCAATTTCTATGCGGATTTGGCAATATTTTTCATTATGAGAAGTTTCTACAATACCATGGTTCTACCGTAATACCTGTAATTACTCCCCTCCCTATAATTACTCCCCCCTGTATGGATTTTCACTCCCTGGTTCGACCCCGCTCGGAGCCCTTGACACTTTACTGAGTGATTTAAGTTGTAAGTGAGTAATTTAAACTGAGTGCATATTCGTGTAGATCTCATCGAGTTACGTATGTTTAGCTGGTTTAAAAAATATCTCGCCTTCAAAAAATCGGAGAAAAATGACTTCGAAATTTGGAGTAGCTTCGAAATTTGGTGTTTGAAAAATTACTCCCCCGGGGGAGTAATTACAGGGAATACGGTATTCGCGTTTCGATACTTGCAAACAACGGACAGTGATTGGATTCGATACTTGACAAACCCTAAATTTGTATTTGTGCTCAATTCCGCATCAATCATTTTTCCAACGTGTATCGTCATTGTCCCACTGCATTTGCAGTGGATGACGAGAGAGGAATTACTGCTCCTGGCAGGAAATATTAGCTCGATTGATCCTGCTCTGAGGCAAAGATTGTTCACATCGCTATTGATTAGTGTAAAAGTAAGTTCAAAAGCGAGTGAGGTGTCATTCGACAGCACTCTCAGAGTTTTGTCGAATGATTACAAGCGCCTACGGCGCTTGTAAAAGTGTGTAAATGGGGAAACTGTAGTAACAGATTACCTATTAGCTAGCAAAAGCACCGCCGCTATCGCGGCGTTCCGCGACGAAAAAAAAATTTTTGTCTAAAAAATGGTCTACAAATTTTTGTCTAAATTTTTTGAAAAT
>JAKKPZ010000218.1:0-88451 GCA_022814885.1 Ditylenchus destructor
AAATTCGAGAAATTTTGTCGTGGTCCGCGGCGAAGCATCGGGTTTCCTTTTTTGTATCTATCCTAAACCACTCAGCCACATGTATGGCTGAGTGGTATTGGCTTCGGTTTTCCGCCCAGCAAGGCCGGGTTTGATGCCCGCTATGGCCCATGTGGACAGTCCACCAAAAAGGCATTTGGGTCTACTTAGGCCATTCTCGGCAGAAAACTATAAATTTTGGCAAAAAACTGCCGTTTTTAGCCATTTTCAGCCCAAAAATGACATTTGTCGATACGGTGCGAAAAAAACCTTGAGAAATATAAACCTATCAAAATATCGATTTTTTATTGGGTCACTCTGTAAAACAATTAAAGACGTCATTGGATATTTACAGCTTCTGATGTGCAATATCATCTTCTTGTATGCATTTCACGGCATTACTATGATTGCTGTGCACTTGAAACAGAAGGTAATTAATGAACAGTGATGTGAAATCTATGAAAAAGTATAAAATAACTGAAAACTATAATATAGTTTTTAAGCAGATATTACGTCTGATCACTGCTTCTAGCACATTCTAGAAAACGAGTAATGGCTCAATTGAGAGGTCAGAGTCTCAGCATGAATTTGAACCATTACTCGTCTTCTAGAATGTTCCAGAAGCAGTGATCAGAAGCAATATCCATGTAAATACTATGCTATATTTTTCAACTATTTCATTATTATTTCAAGGAAATTGACATCCAGGATATTGAGATATCCGGCAACGATCGTGAAGTTTTTTAGATTCCAATGCTTTTTGATAACAAACCGTGCAATCTGTTGACTCCAGCGTGGCTATCTGTCACGATGCGACTGCCAACGCATATTTATATCACAGCTTTCATCTTATCCCACTTTGCACTTACGACTGAGAGAGCCAGAGCGACTATCTTTGCCAAGTAACGGATTTAGCGTTTGATGAGAGTCAAAATTTATGAGAATTTTGATGCTTTCACATTTCTTTCAAATTTAAAACCGTCCACCACAAAAAATATACTGTCAATTGCCGTTGGAACTGATTTCCAACTGCCTCAAACCTTCCTTAGTATCAGATCCAAATGGAGCAATTTGTAACTACGCGAACGTGAAATAATTAATACATTTTCAGACGATATGAAAAAGAAGGCAGCAAGTATGCGCTATTCTGCATTTTAACAGTAGTAAGTTTGGTCTTATTATATAGTTTGTAACAAAGCTATAACGCCACTTGAATTTTTAGCGTTTTGTTACAACTTTGAAAGAAAGTTTTGAAACTGATATAGCAGAAAGTTAGAGCACCTATGAGTAGGTGTCGTTCGACAGCAGGTACCTAAACGTCTACTTGCTTAACCACACGAAGCAGGCTATACCATAGGTTTTTGACCACGCTGAATCGGAATTTTTACCTAGGATCGACCCTAAGGGTCGAAATGTCACCATTAATTTTTGTGAAAAATCCATGTGGTCCTCCCTATGGTCCGAAAACTGAAAAAATCGATTTTTTTTGAAATGTGTCAAAACGTTTTACAATGACTATTTTTAGGGGTAATTCGATGCGCTGATTCAGAATCTGCAATTATTTTTTTACATATCGCGTCAAAAAAGAGCATTTTTGGACCATTATTGTTTACCAAAAAGAGTAGTCATTTCGACCCTTAGGGTTTGATCCTAGGTAAAAGATAATGTCAAATTCGGATTCAGCGTGGTCGAAAACCTATATGGGGTACAAAATATCGGCCTATAATAGCCGGGAATAGCTCAAAATAAATTAGCTACAAAAATTAGTTACAGAATTAAGACAATTAGCTACAAAATTAAGTTATGCCCCTTGCTGAACCACACGAAACAGGTGAAATGTCTTCTTTTTTACAAGAAAACTTATGCTATGTCTACGCAAATGCGGGAAAGGGGGAGGGGATTTTGTATTTTTCTATCGCTTTTACTGCACAAAAATACTCTCTCATTCCCCCGGCCAATCCCCGGCCAATCCCCCGGCGGATTCGCTTTGTGTAATTGTGAAAAATCAAATCGATTTGATTCTTTGGGGTGTTCTAGAACAAAGGAGTTTGTTTTGGAATAACAAAAATGAAATTGTCTTCTCTGTACAGAGCATTTTCGCACAGACGTCAAATTTTGGTTGTGTATGCCATTGTGTATGCATGGTTACAGAAAACTACAACAGCCTTGTGGGCCATTGCATGGCTTTGTATGGCTTTATTTACAGAACAATCCGGTTGGGACCAACAATGCTCAAATGCAAATTTTGAATAGCTTTTTCAGTACAGCGCTGTGGTTAATCTATAAGAAATATACAAAATCCCCCGGGGGATTCCCCACGTGCCTAGACCTAGTGTTACGGTGACGGTGTTTCAAAGTCTCGGCCAATACTAATTGTGGAGCCAGTATTATAGATGCTTGTGCTTGTGCAACCACAAACACAAGCACAAGCAATGCGAATTAATTTTAATTGTAAGTTAGTGACGTCCGTGCGTGCGTCCGCAGGACGTTTTTCGAGTGCAGTCTTAGGGGTGCTTATTTTTGAGATGTACCTAATTAGGGTAATTTTTAGCGGGGAATACGATTTTGAGGTCGATGAAGCCTTCCTTTGCATTTATCGAATTTCCCCACCATGCTGTCAGTCCAGAATTTTTGGAAAGTCGAACTCAGACTGAGCCAACCTCAGACTAAGCCAGACTCAGACTGAGCCAAACTTAGACTGAGTCTGAGTTGCGAGCCACCGCAGGTGGCGAGCCAGTCCTGTGGTCGGGCGCGGAGCGCCCGACCTTCCCCCTTGGAATGTGAGTGAAGTTAGAACAGAAAAGGCATACTGATATAGACTCCCTGCGCGCTATATTACTGAGTTTAGTGGATCATCACCACATTCACCGAAGGCTATAAGGTAATTTTGGCATTCCAAGATCCCGCGCTGAAAACCTCGGTAATATATATGACACTTACAACCGATACAAATGCGACATATATTATTTATTTGAACTTCACTCTCCTGGCTGTTGTCTTTATTACCGCGCTTATAGACTATCTTTTGTTGCGCGAAAATCGAAAGAATAGAGCAAAGTTGGTTATTTTACAAATTTATGAAGAAAAAAAATTTCCAGAATATGACAACAAAAAGATGTTACATGTTTCAGACTAGAAGGATACAGCCTTTCTCGCAGCTATCAAATCCATGAAAACATCATCGTGATGGTTTGTCTTTTATCATGGTTTAATCATAATCTCCAGATCTCTGTGGCTATGATGCCAATTGTTTGAGACGATCCCTCCGTTAGATCGGGGTGAGTGATGGCTCAATCGATAGGTCTGGAAAAGTTGAAAATTGAAAATTTTGAAAATTTGAATTCGCGCCCAAATGCAAAAATGTGTTTTTACGTATTTTGATCATGATGTTATCCTTTTACCTAGTATTTCAGTGCTGTGTCTGACCGTTTTGGAAGTGCATTCTTAGGGGTGCTTATTTTTGAAATGTACCTTTTTAGGGTATTTTTTAGCGGGGAATCCAAATTTGAGGTCAAAATTCAGCTAAAATGTAGACAATTTTAGACTAAATATAGACTAAATGTACCTAAAGTTTCGTTTTCCAGTGCTTAATTTTCGTGTCCGTTACGGTTTTCTCAGGAGGGCCAAATCACAGTTCAATTAAACCGCGTTTGAAATTTTCGTTTTTGGCGCGATTGCGCCAAACGCTTCTGGAACTTTTTTAGGTTGCGTAATCGTTTTACTTTGGTGGATATTTTTAGACAGGTACCTAATTAGGGTAATTTTTAGCGGGGAATCCGAATTCGAGGTCAAAATGTAGACAAATATAGACAGAATTTAGCTAAAATGTACCAAAATTTCGGTTATATCACTCAATCAGTGATACTAAACTCTCTCAAACCTTGATTTTTTAAACTAAACATGCACAGACTAAAGCATGGTATTCAGACTCCCGAACCGCACCCGTTGAGCGGCCGAAGGCCGCGAAGTCGGCGCCAGCCGACCTAGGTTTTTTTCCAGCGCCGAAGGCGCTGGAAAAAAGCCTAGTTTACTTTTATTACCGTGAATGTATTAGTTTTCAAACGATTACTATGACTATACGAAATTGTCTAGAAACTTTTATGGCCTTTGGACGTTTGTTTTATGATTGTGTTCACACTTTATTTGGGCGGAACTGGTTATGTGAGGTCGGCAGTCTAAGTTATTGATAATTTTATATTTATATAACGGTTTCAGGCTAATTCGTGACAGAATAGGTTCTGCTTCTTTTCTGGCCAACATTGAAATGATCTATATGGTAATTACTACTAACCGTACTCAACGAGCCTAGCCGTTTGAATTGGCGGGTTTTTAGAGCCGGCGCAGTAGTGGAGAAGCGTGCCTTTGCATGCAGGCCAAGAGTCTATTTAAGACGTTTCGAGACAATACCTTGGAGAGGAAATCGACCCCGCTGAACCCAAATCCGGGGTCAGATTTGAACTTTGATCTTTGATTTTTGAACTTTTTACTTTAAAATTGGGATTTTTTCACATTTTAAAGGAAAAAGTTCAAAAAATAAAGATCTAAATTCAAATCTGATCCCGGATTTGGGTTCAGTGGGATCGATTTATTCTTAAGAGGTTCCATAACATTGTCTCGAAAAGTTTGGAATGTTTTTGATGTTATTTTTTGTAATTTTCAGATACTACCACTCCATTCGATAATCACATTGTTGCTATATTTATATTTTGTCAAGTCTACAAAATTGCGGTCGGTCGCGACTGCGGTAATCAAGTCAGAAGACCACACGCAAATTTATTTTAAGCAGCTCGCGTCACAATGGACCATCAATCAGAAACATAATAAGAATTATATAAAAATGAATTAAACATCTGTAAAGTTTATAATTTTGGAAATACTTGAATTCTAATAATATTTGAATACAATATTGCGAATTTGATTCTTCAGCTTTGATACCTGTATTAAAAAAAACTAAGACAAAAAACTGATAGTCCGGCTTTCTGTCAAATGCTATGACGAAAATGGAGAACCTGCCAAAAAGTGATACCACAGTATAGGCCCACTTTAGTGTATGATAAGATGTTCGAACTTGGTCCTGTAGCGATTTCCAATAGTGCTAGTTTCTAACCGACCAACTTATTTTCTTCCACAAATTTATCAAATTTACTATGGCGGGTTCCATCATATTGACTCAAATCCCCTTGTAACCCCTCAAATCAAAAATAATTATTCAAAAGCTCATTTTGGCGCCCATTGGCGCTCTGAGTTATTTGTTGGGAATTAATGGGTTTAGCCAATATTTTCCTCAACAATTTTTATCAAATACAACTCAGGATGTGTAATGCTAACCTTTGGTAACCCACTCCAATGTAAACCTTGATATGTAAACGATACCACGAGCAGAACCATGGGTTAGTAGGATTTGTATCTGCTCTCTTCGACTCGTCACTTAACAATCTCTCAAAATGACTAAAACTAGTATAGTACTACTCATCATGGAGGGGAAATTCGGCAAAATCAAAGGAAGGCTTAGCCGAGGTTTGCCGAGGACCATTCCGCTTGGGACCATCCTCTGTTTAAACAATATTTTACAAATACCAGGATTTTAACGAAAAGCGAAAAAATCTGATTGTACCAATGGATAGAGCTTAAAAAGTTGGTATATAGTGGTCATAATCAGATTTTGCATTTAGTTGGGAAAATTTCGAGAAATATTGAGAAGAATATTTGCATAGTAAAACTAGTTGAAAAATTTAACTTCATTTTCTGGAAAACTTTGACGAAAAATTGATGAAAATTGATGAAAATGGCACTTTTTGGTAAAAAAATTGCAAACTTGAAGAAATCGTATTGTGCCATTATAATCCAGGGATAAAGTTGACATAGCATGAGTAACATTAGGTTTATGGACAACATAGCAAAAAGTGGTAGAAAAAAGGCATTTTCTTTTTTGCACGAAACATTTTTTGCACGGAAAAAAGTATCACGCAGACACGAATTGGTATCAAGTGCACATTTTGGCTGTTATGATTCCAAGAGTATTGACGCATGAGATGATTCTTGTTCAGAAACGCACTCATGCTTTCACTTTTAATTATCTCAATACCACGCAACAAAAATTTACTCAGAAATCACACTCAGAAGTCCCAAACGGAAGTAAAGCAACTGCGCGGAAATTTTTAATTTGCCTCCAAGATAGTGACTACTTATTCACCATGTAACCAACCTTGTTATTCTGTTATTGCAGTGGAGACTATCTATATATTTGTCTTGCTACGGGCGCTAGTCTCGATTTCAATTAGAATATTACGAGAGTGGGGCGCCGCGGGCTTCGCCGCGAACTCGCGGGTGAAAACCAGGATTTCCAGGATTTTGGGCAGCCATATCTTTCCACGCTCCGCTCATTTCGGGCCGAGTAATGGCTCATTTTGCTCGGCTCACTGAGAGCTATCGATTGGTGTATCACTCGGCCCGAAACGGGCGGAGCGTGAAAAGTTGTCCTTTACGTGATCCCACGTGACTCACGTAACTCACGTTTCACGTGAAAACACGTGAAAAATTTTTGCACCAATCGACTCAGCGTGGCCGGTTTAGGGGGTGGGGGTTTACTCGCGACCGAATCCGAATCCGGGGTAAAAAATTTCCAAGAGTTCCTCCGGGGTACGAAATTTTTATTCAAAATTTTTTTACATTTTAAACAACCCTACAGGACCTCAGGCCGAAAACACGAGAGGGTCGGACACTGGACAAGGGTCGCAGGTTCCAAGGTTAATAATGTAGTCACAGCAAAATCTTTCTTCGGGCGCTAATCTTGCTTTCAATGACTGGACCAAAAAAATTCCAGGGGCGGCCTGAGTAAAAAATTTTAAAAAATTAGTTTTCTAAGCCATTTTATCATTTCGGATCTAATTTTTTAGACCCGGGATTTCGGGTGCGGGGAATCCGAATACGGGATCAAAATGGTACTAAACGTACCTCTGGGAATCTTTTTTACATTTTAAACAACTCTGTAGGACCTCGGGCCGAAACAACATCCGAAGGCCCTCGTACCCAACAAGGTCATAAGGCTCGAGGTACTGGAAGAGTCCAGGGGGAATGTCCCCTACCCGACCGCAGGCTCCAAGTTTAATAATGTAGTCACAGCAAAGTCTGGCCTAGCCAGACTGGACTCTTTAGTTCTTTGTTATTGCCGGCTACGAAACCTCTGCTAGCCCTATTTCTTCATTCCTTCTAGTTACAGGTGTACTATTCTCAATACCTGATGGAGAGTCTACTGACTGCAAACAACAATCCGTTATGTCTAAAAGCCAAAACATTACACGAAGATTTGCAACTGAATTTGGCTGAAGTTGGGCAAATTATTTTATTTTCAATCGATTTATGCCTACTTTTTATTGCCGCTCGAACGTATAAAAAGAATAAAATATGCTTACATCACAATTTCATGGTGAGTTTTTATGTGACATCCTTATAGTAAGTTCTTCCTTATATGGAAAAGTTCTTCCTTATAGTAAGAACTTCTGCCTTGGTCACGTGACCAAGCCAGAAAGTTTACTCGGTCAGAAACGGGGTGCTTTTTTTAAATGTACCTAATCAGGGTAACTTTTTGCGGGGAATCCGAGTTTGAGGTCAAAATTTAGCTAAATTTAGACCTCAAACTAGCTAAAATGTACCTAAATTTTCTGGAATGCATTCTTAGGGGTCCTAATTTCTGTGTGTGAGGTTTTTGTCCCGCTTTTTCGGGGCCTCATTCTTAGGGGGTGTCTATTTCTGTATGTGAAGTTTTGTCACGGTTTTTCTGGAAGGCATTCTCAGGCAGGCATGACACGCGGGAAACCCAAATTTAAACTTCATAATTTTTTTCTCGATTTTTTACAGTGTCCGGCTATTTTCTGAGTGTTCCTACCCTACGATTACCCTACTACGGTTACGATCTATCGATTGGTGCTATCAAAATAGGGTATATCGCCACAAAAAATGGGTGCTTTACCCTATTTTCCGTTATTTCGCAACACCTATTGTGAAATAACGGAAAAATAGGGTAAACCACCCATTTTTTGTGGCGATACACCCTATTTTGATAGCACCAATCGATAGATCGTACCCCGATCCGGTGGGGTAGGAACACTCAGAAAATAGTCGAACATCGTAAAAAATTGAGAAAAAAATTATTGAATTCAAATTTGGTTTTCCCGCGTGTCATGCCTGTTCTGAGGGATGCTTATTTCTGTCCGTCAGGTTAGAGACAATAATCAGTCAGATACACTAATCAGCATACTAACCATATACGCGAGGCGCCGGAGGCGGCGAGCCAGTCCTGTAGTGGGGGGCTCCGCGCCCAACTACAGGACTGGCTCCTCCCTTGGAATGTGAGGGAACTTAGAACAGATAGGCAGACATGTATATAAAATATTTAATCGGACTCCCGTAAGGAGTCCCACGCCGCTATCATTGGATATTTACAGCTTCTGATGTGCAATATCATCTTCTTGTATGCACTACACAGCATTGCTATGATCGCTGCACACTTGAGACACAAGGTAATAAATGACGTTTTTATGAAAAAGCTATAAAATGGTTGAAAACTATAGTATAGTTTTTAAAGGATATTGCTACCGACCAATGCTTTTGGAAAGCTCTAAATAACACATTAGAGACATCTGGCGACAACAGTTACCGTAAATCCAAAGATTTTGACCAAAAGACCCGAAATTTTAATTCCCCCTCAAATAATCCCCCCTCTAGAACCTGACGAAATAATAAATCGCCGGGGGTTAATTAGAGGATTTACATTAAAATGTTTAGATTCCAATGCTTTTTGATAACAAACCGTGTAGTCTTTTGACTCCAGCCTGGCTATCTGTCACGATGCGACTGCCGTCACATATTTATATCACAGCTTTCATCTTATCCCACTTTGCACTTACGACTGAGAGAGCCAGAGCGACTATCTTTGCCAAGTAACGATTTCGCATTTTTAAAAGTGATCAAAGTTTCTGGATTTTCAGGGCTTGGACAAGGATCCGGGCGAGTGAGGTGTCGCTCGACTGAGGCTTGTCGAGCGACACCTTACCTACTCGGATCTTTGTCCCCGCTGCCTGATTTGTCCTTTTATAGGTAGCCATGAGATTTTTCAAACTAGGATAGGCTGTAAATTTTCACTAGCTTCAAACTCGATACTTGTCTATTTAAACATGATCATAGAAAAAATACCGTATACCGTGGAAGTCATTTTTCAACTATCCCCCGAGGGGGAGTAATTTTTCAATCCTCCCCACTCAAGAAGGGAAAATGTGCAAAATTTTGACGTATTTTGGCGAAAATCGCATTTTTCAAAAATTAAAAAATTAATGGACTAAACCGACCCTGAAACGCAAGAATTAAAGGCGAAAAAGTTCTAGGAATCCCAAACATTTGCTGATTTTTGTCCCACAACGCTTTGGCTGTTTACTGTAAACTTCCTTAGTAAACTTTAATCTCAATTTTTCTCGAGAATTTTCATACCGGATACAAAATCTGATCATGACAGCTATATCCTACTTTTTAAGCTCTACAAACTGGCTATATCAGATTTAAGCTAACTCCCTCCTAGAGTCTAGAGTCGAGAGCGCAATCCTCCGCAAAATTATCATTCAAATTCGCGCCTTGCCGCATTTGATGTGCAGGGCTTGATTTTAGCAAATGTTTGGGGATCCTAGAACAGACCGGTCAAAAACAGACCGGTCATACGTCAAAATAGGCTAACTTGCACTCATTAATCATCAATATCTAGTGTAACCCTAGCATTACATTTTCAGGCGTTATGAAAAAGAAGGCAGCAGATACGCGCTATTCTGCATAGTCACCGTTGTAAGTTTTGTCTTATTGATTTGCTGCCAGAAATTGCAGTTTTTCGCCGCTGTGGTACACAGTTTCATGACCTAGGGTGTTTTCAGATGCGGGGAATTCGAATTTGTTGTTAGATTTTGGCGCGAGTTTCAACTTTTTGGTGTTTTCTTGGCATTTTTGAAGCGATACGTGAAATACAAGTCCAGATTCGGAATCAGCGCATCGGAAAACTTTTTTTCGGAAAAATTTTTTTCTGGGTACGGGCCTGCCTCTAGTAGAAACGAATTCTTCAGAAGTGAGCAAGAATTAATAATTACTGAGTTTAGTGGATCATCACCACATTCACCGAAGGCTATAAGGTAATTTTGGCATTCCAAGATCCCGCGCTGAAAACCTCGGTAATATATATGACACTTACAACCGATACAAATGCGACATATATTATTTATTTGAACTTCACTCTCCTGGCTGTTGTCTTTATTACCGCGCTTATAGACTATCTTTTGTTGCGCGAAAATCGAAAGAATAGAGCAAAGTTGGTTATTTTACAAATTTATGAAGAAAAAAATATTTCCAGAATATGACAACAAAAAGATGTTACATGTTTCAGACTAGAAGGATACAGCCTTTCTCGCAGCTATCAAATCCATGAAAACATCATCGTGATGGTTTGTCTTTTATCATGGTTTAATCATAATCTCCAGATCTCTGTGGCTATGATGCCAATTGTTTGAGACGATCCCTCCGTTAGATCGGGGTGAGTGATGGCTCAATCGATAGGTCTGGAAAAGTTGAAAATTGAAAATTTTGAAAATTTGAATTCGCACCCAAATGCAAAAATGTGTTTTTACGTATTTTGATCATGACGTTATTTACTTTTATTACCGTGAATGTATTGGTTTTTAAATGTTAACCATGACTAAACGTAATTGTCTAGAAACTTTTATGGCCTTTGGACGTTTGTTTTATGATTGTGTTCACACTTTATTTGGGCGGAACTGGTTATGTGAGGTCGGCAGTCTAAGTTATTGATAATTTTATATTTATATAACGGTTTCAGGCTAATTCGTGACAGAATAAGTTCTGCTTCCTTTCTGGCCAACATTGAAATGATCTATATGGTATTTATGTTTGCTAAAATAAAAATTTTTTGAATAACCATTTCAGGCTGGTTCTTTTTTTCTGGTTTTTCGTATATAAATTTTTCAAAGCCTTTTTCAAAGTTCAAGATCCTAATTGCAACAAAAAATTTTCCATTTTCGGGCTTGAAAAATTTCCGAAAAATTTTTAGTTAAAAATAAAAATCAATGTGCAAAGTTTCAAATTTCACGAAAAATCGCAGAATGAAGCGCAAAATGTGAAAAAAATAGTCTGAAAATTTTTGAAGTTTTTGATGTTATTTTTTGTAATTTTCAGATACTACCACTCCATTCGATAATCACATTGTTGCTATATTTATATTTTGTCAAGTCTACAAAATTGCGGTCGGTCGCGACTGCGGTAATCAAGTCAGAAGACCACACGCAAATTTATTTTAAGCAGCTCGCGTCACAATGGACCATCAATCAGAAACATAATAAGAATTGTACAAAATGAATTAAACATCTGTAAAGTTTATAATTTTGGAAATACTTGAATTCTAATAATATTTGAATACAATATTGCGAATTTGATTCTTCACGTTTGATACCTGTATTAAAAAAAACTAAGACTAAAAAACTGATAGCTTGGCTTTCTGTCAAATGCTATGACGAAAATGGGCAACATGCCAGAAAGTGATACCACAGTATATGCCCACTTTAGTGGTCCTGTAGCGATTTCCAATAGCGCTAGTTTCTAACCGACTTCAACTAATTGGGTAAACCCATTCACTCCGGGTAAACAACATCGGCCGACTGGACCAGATCGCTGTGGGACCATTTGGTTTTTAAACGCTTTTTATTATAAAGTGCCATATTCGCAATTTTTTGAATGGATATCATTTTTCTGAGACCACTTTCCTTACCTAACTAGACAGAAAATAGTATGTAAAGTGCACTTCGTTTCAAAAAGTGGCCATTTTTTGAACCTTTTTCTTTAAATACTGGAAAAATCCAATATTTGAAGGGAAAAGTTCAAAGATCAAAGTTTAAATCTGATCCCGGATTTGGAATCAGCGGGGTCGATTTACTATGGCGGGTTCCATCATATTGACTCAAATCCCCTTGTAACCCCTCAAATCAAAAATAATTATTCAAAAGCTCATTTTGGCGCCTATTGGCGCTCTGAGTTATTTGTTGGGAATTAATGGGTTTAGCCAATATTTTCCTCAACAATTTTTATCAAATACAACTCAGGATGTGTAATGCTAACCTTTGGTAACCCACTCCAATGTAAACCTTTAACAATACAAGGAGGAGAACCATGGATTTGCATTACAACCCCGGAGATTCTCATGACGGATTTTACCATAAACGGCCACACTGACAAGGAACACTCACCGGGATAAGCACGAGTTTGAAAAAACCAATTAGTGTCTGGATTTAATATTTTGTGCGCACGCGATTGAAAATAAAAAGTTTTCTTTGCGCTGTATGCCATTTTTGGCCAAAAATGGTAATTTTTAGGCAAAAATTTGACTTTTTACATGATATTTAAAAACTAATTGCAGATTCGGAATCAGCGCATCAAAATACCCTTAAAAACACTATTTCCAGAAAAATTTTTATTTTCAATCGCATGCGCAAAAAATATTAGGGTGGCTTATATCCACGCAACTTGGGCTACAACCCTGTGTAATTGGTTTTTTCAAACTCGCGTTTACCCTGGTAAGTGTTCCTTGAGAGATATAATTCGGCATTACATTTGTGTTTTGGTGCAGAGATGTGAGTCTGATGTATATGTACCCCTTATATGTACTTTTGGGCATTTTAGACTGTTCAATTCTGAAAATTTTCTGCCTATTTTGCAATTTTCTGCTATTTATTTTCAGGATTTATGTTTTTAGAACCACTTTTCCTACATAAATATTTGTTTTTACTCGCCAGGAAAAATAAATTTTGCTCCTAGCTTATGCAATTGTGTTATGACTGTCACCAGTCACGTTTTCTCGAGTCAAAATTTAATATACTGAAGCTTTCAGTCCTTGCCCTTTTCCACTTTTTTTCTCCAACTGATAAGAATTAATGCATGAGAGATGGTCATATGTCAACGCAACTTTGCAAATGGAAAGATAACGGAAAGCGAAAGTGGGCGAATACTCAATCGGTCTCTGTATTATTAATTTTTGGTTATTAAATTTCAGGCATTTTCAGTCGTCGTTTTTTATTTTCAGCAAAATTTTGGTTCAATTTTCTCACACAAAATGGCAACTTTGAAGAAAACGTCAGCAAAAACAGGTAATTTTGTTTCAAGATTCTGTGTAAGAAAACCTTCTGGCACCAGAAGTTAGAGAATTGAAAACTGAGACTGCTTGTTCAAATTTTGAATGGATTCAAATTTTGTAGTTTTGAATGCTCTTTAAAATAGCAAAAGTAAAATTAAGTAAACCATAAGTAAAAATAAGTCTTCGAAAGTAAAACATTTTCTGGAATATCGGAAAAAAATATCAATTTTTGAAAAACTTTAAAAAATTGAAAAAAGCTAGCAATTTATGAAGAATTATTGGGAAAATTGGAAAAATTATCAATTTTTGAAAACTTTAGGAAAATTGGAAAAAAGCTACCGATTTGTGAAAAATTATTGGGAAAATACAGAACAATTGCCAAAATGTTGCCCAAGTCGGCTGGTTAACTGAGGGAAAAATCAGACTTATCAGGAAGTCGGACACAACCCAGTGCCGAATGTCCTGAAAAAATTCTGCAATCAACTTTAGAGTACAATTTGTTGCAAATACTGTAATAGTGCAATGATTGGAATTCAAAAAATTTTCCTTAAATAAGCCATTTTTCTTAACTTAAGGCCTACTCGAACGCCTCCAAAAAGGCGTTGTTCTCGGAGCCGAGGGCTATCTTTTTGAACTTGAACGCCGAGGACTGGTAAAAGCCGGAGCTTACGTGCCTGAGGTGGTTCTCGACAACCCTGAGGCAGTTAAAGAGCTCCACCGAGAATTTCTTCACGCTGGTGCTGAGGTTATGGTGGCCTTCACTTACTATGCGCATCGGGATAAGTTGCGTTTGATTGGCCGAGAAGGCGATCTCGAACCTTTGAACATGACCGCGCTGAGACTCGCCAAAGAAGTTGCGGCCGAAGGCGAAGACGTGCTTGTGGCGGGAAATATTTGCAACACCTGGGTCTATGACGTCAATGACAAAGTGAGGACGGCGAAAATTGTCAGGGAAATGTCAGTTGAATTTTTTTGTTTTTGACAATTTATGGAAAGAAAAAATTTTTACTCAGAGATATATTTGTGCTCTTGACTTGACCATTAAATTCCAACTTTTGACATTGGCACCAAAGGTAAATCGTAAAATATAAGCAAAGTAAAGAAAAGAAAAATTTTATTGGTTACAGCAAAAAATTCCAGCAAAAAGTGGTTAAAATTTATAAAAAATCCAGAACATTTTCGGAAAATTTTTGGCTTTTTCTGTAAATTTGTGGCAAAATATTATATAAAATATCTATAATTCCGGCCTTACAATCACGAAAAAAGTACCCGTTTTTATCAGATTTTGATGAAAATCTGAAGAAAACGGGATAAAATGGTTTTTTTGTGCCTGGCTGCGTTGAAAGTATTTGGAAAAACAGGGGGAATTAGGGAACAAACTTTTTTTGACAATTTATGGAAAGGGAAAATTTTACAAAGTTAAACCGTAAAACAAAAGCAAATAACAATATTATTGATTGCGTACCGTATTTCTTGTTATTACCCCCTGAAATTATTTCCCCTCTGGAGTTAGTTATTATTTCTGGAATTATTAGAAATTATTTCTCCCAGTGGTCCAATTATCACATTTTTATTGAGAATTTTCGCTATTTTGTACAAATTTTGGGACATTTTTGAAAAATAACCACAAAATAGCAAAAATATGACGGAAAATATAAACATTCTAACTCAAAAGATTTTGGCGCCAACTCAAATGTGGTTAGAATTTAAAAATTAAAAAATCCAAAGA
The DNA here is from genome assembly GCA_022814885.1 of Ditylenchus destructor. Classification (NCBI taxonomy): domain Eukaryota; kingdom Metazoa; phylum Nematoda; class Chromadorea; order Rhabditida; family Anguinidae; genus Ditylenchus; species Ditylenchus destructor. The sequence goes on from JAKKPZ010000218.1 coordinate 14,919, forward strand.
TTTTCGAAAACTTTTGGCTTTTCTGTAAATTTGTGACCAAAATTGATCAAAAATTTGGAATCCTGCCACAAATTTTCAAAGAAAAATTTTATAATTATTAGAGGTCATTTATTTTTTTCATACCTGGCTGTATTGAAAGTAATCGGAAAAACAAGAAATTTGGAAAAATCGGTTCCGGCTAATTTCGTCCGGATAACTGAAAACCCGGATAAGTGTAAAAAACTTTACTATTTTCCAGGTACGAGGAGCAAATAGGTTGGGCCGCTAAAGCAGGTGTCGATTTAATTATCGCCGAGACGTTGACATATCTGGAAGAGGCACTCATTGCTCTTGACGTCATCAAAAAGTACAATCTGCCGTCTGTGATTACCTTTGCCACACTCAATACTGAAAAGAGTCAGGACGGATACGATTGGATCGAGGCGTGCAAAATGCTTGAGGCGAAGGGAGCCGACGTGGTCGGGTTCAATTGCACTCAGGGACCGACCACTTTGATGCCACTGATGAAAAAGTTGCGAAGTTCGGTGAAATGTCACGTGGCCTGTCAGCCGGTCCCGTTCAATACTACCGCGCAGTGTCACTCTTTTCAAAAGCTTGTTAATCGAGGTACTGTTTGTGACACTGTTTGAATATGCTTGATGCTGGAGACAGTGATGTCAATATCTATGGAAAAACAATAAAATAGTTGAAAACTATAGTATAGTTTTAAAACGAATATTGCTTCTGATCACAGCTTCTTGAATAATAAGCTGAATAACAATGAATAATGGCTCAATCGGAAGCCCAGAGTCTCAGCATTAATTTGAGCCATTGCTCGTCTTCTAGAATGTTCTTTTCTTATTTTTATCCAAATATCAATGGATTTTTGGAAACACGTTTCTTTTCTGCTTAGACAATTTTGTGCACTCTCTCGCTAAGAGAAATAGTACACATCAGACGGTTAGAGAAAAGCGAGAGAGTACACAAAATTCGGCTAATACGAAGAAGAAGAAGTAAGTTTTAAGAAAAGTACACAGAAAGAGAAAAGAGAGTAGTTTGAATAACCAAAGGGGCAAAATACCATGGTAAAATACCTCGGATTGTTAACTAGGACCGATTTTTCTCCTGGTTGTCCACTTTTTAGCTGTCTAAAATATAGCTAAACTGTATAGATGTTGTTTATAATGGTAGAGATTGTCTATAAATAGCTAAAACAGCTAGAAATTTGAGTTTTTTGGCGAATTTTGGCCCACCCTGACTTAAGTTCCACCCTGAGGTCCGCCCCGTGGGGTGGAACTTAACCCAATGTTGTCTGTATTTAAATAATTAAACCCTCTCCCCAAATTTTCAAAGGAAATTCAGGGAAAAATGAAAATTCCTACAAAAAATTGCGCCTAGGTTATATTAGAGGAAATACGGTATAGTAATTTCTTATGTTTAGACGGTCGCAACGCTTTCCCTATCGCCCTGGAAGAGCATCTGCTCACTCGATTCCACCTTGCCGATTTCGCCCGCCAGGCAAAAGAGATCGGCGTGAATTACATTGGAATTTGTTGCGGCGGTGCTCCTTATCACGTCCGAGAAATGGCTGAGGCCTTGGGCAGAACCGTGCCCGCTAGCAAATATTCTGCTGATTTGAGTTTGCATGGAATGCTGGGATCGGTGGCGAAGCACGAAGAAGCTTTTGCGAAGGATTGGAACAAAGATTAGCAAAGAACCGTACAGTTATATTGGCGAAGTGCCAAATAGTGCCAGAAATGTATTTTTGTATGAAATAAATATTTAAAATATGAGCTTTTGTGGACTTTTTAAAATATTACCGGGTTTCAATTAGCGCCCAAAAATTTCGGCGCAAATTTGAATTGAATGTTAGTTTTTAGCAATCAAACAAGGAAGCGCCACGGTGGCTACGCAGCTTAAAAATATTTTTTTCTGGATTCAGGCGGCCTTAAAACCTCCGGACACAACTAATATCCGGCGAAAAAAAGTTTCCACCGGAAGCGAACCTGAGACGATCGCACGGCGCGCCAACTCCTAAGCACTCGGTCATAGAGACACAGTGGTTCATTAGCTTCTACTTTCCTTATATTGCCTGCAGAAACTTTGATGACTCATAACTCTTCACGTCATGCCTTTTTCCGCTTCCAAAAGTTTTGAGCTTAGCTCGCCGAGATCTATCGATTGAGCTATCACTCCTCGCGATACGTTGCGTGGATCCAAGATAGCCACATACATACAGACGGTCACTTTTGCTTTAACGTGAATAGAATAATATTATTTAATATTTATTATTAAAATAGTCCATAGGACAAATAAGACAATGGAATTTCAAAAATGTGAACAGAAATGTATTCTGGGAAGGAAATACAAATATCAAACAATTACAATTCATAGAGACTTCTCAAAATGTGCTGTCCAGAGGTACAGGGACATTCGCGTAGGTGTCTAGTCATTTCTCACCGGCACTACCATTGTTGTCGTCAGACTTATATCCGATACCTGGCCCAGAATGTGTACTTTTCCCACAATGCCACAAATGAGTCGCTTGCTGCATTCTCTGAATTCCTGATGCCTTATGAGGTATATGGCAACATTTATCACGCCATCGAATTGCGCTCCATAACCAATAATGGTATTTGCGATAGAAATTAAATCCAACCCGACTCCAAAGTAATCATAAGAAAGTTGCATTATTGTAGGAAAAAAAATTAAAAAACAAAGAAAAAATGGTTTTTGTGGGAAAATTTAGGAAAAACTTTTTTAAGGGAAAGAAAAAGTGGAAAATTAAATTTTTTCTAAGTTTGAAAAGGGTTTTTTGAAAAAATATGAAAAACTTTTTTTTCCCCCCCCCTGAGGGGGAATTTTGAGGGGCCTCTGGGATCTTCTCCGTGTCGGGGTGAATGAGTCCCTGGATGGGCCCGCTAGAAACTTACCCCAAACTTTTAAAAATATAAGCCCGGGAATTTTTGCCAAAATTCCGTTAACGCCTCAAGGGCGATTATCTTCGAGCATTTTTTCTTGTAAAACTCTCCTATTTTTTCGGGGTTAAGAAAAAGGGTCCGAAACCGCAATTGTTGTTTTTCGTGTCCGCCCTTCTGCGCAACACAGGTGCCATTTCCATCCGAGCTCCCAACCGAGATCTTGCGCAGGTGGGAGGTTTGAATCAAGGATTAAATCTTTTGTATTGTAAAACTTCTAGAAAACTCTCCTCACCGAAAAACGGAACACTGACAACGGTCGAATAGGTTGAAATCCCCGCAGAGTACATTGGTCCATTTGTCGCGCCGCACTTTGCCAGCTCAGTCCTGGATGAATCTCCTCCAAACATAAACGCAAAAAGCAGAAAAAAGAACGTCGCAGCAGAAATGATTGCAAAAAGAATAACGGTCTTAACGTTTCCCTGTCTCAGTGAATAGAATACTGGCTTGTATATGGCAACAACTCTGTCCAGTGCGATTAGTAGCGCGACAACCTGCCCAGTTCTATAGGCGCAGACCCAAATAGCGGTCAAACTGTTGCAAAAGTAAAAGTTTATTTCGAGGATCGTGTTGTCCATCACAACAATCGTGAATACCGTTCTTATAATCGTCATTACACCTGAATAGAATAGATACGAACAAGAAGGAAAATAGAGAGCATAGAGCTTACAAACTACAAATGTTTGAGGGCCCGCGATGTTTTTTAGACCAAGTTTTCGATCAAAATTTAGATAAAAGTGAATTTTAGGTGCATTTTCTCCTTGCATGATGCTTTTGGACTACAAACTACAAATGTTTGAGGGCCCGCGAAAGGGGGTTGTACTTCAGGCTTAAGCGGGGGCATACTGATTTTAGACTCCCGCACTGCGCGAGGTCGAGCGCAGCCGAGCGAGGGCCGCAGGCCCGAGGTAAGGGGCGCTGAAGATTAGAGCCGCGTAGCGGCTCTAATCTTCTGCGTAAACAAAAGTGCATACCTATCACAATACTGACTCCCGACTGAAAAATAATCAGCCAATTGCATTGGAATTTTCTCAAGCTTGAATACATTCCAAATAGAATAATCAAATAGACATTTCCAATGGCTGTCAATAGCCCAAAGACTATAAAGAATGCTTGCATGGGTCGGGAATACATCTCAGTCTGGTATTGAGGATCTTGATAGTACGAGTAATTTGTCGAAAGGTTCATTTTTCAAGAGTCTTGAATCGGAGTAGACAAGTTTAGAGTAACTATTTTATAACAGGGCTCAGTGTCAAATCACAAGGCGTGAAATTATACCTGTGCCATTGTCGCAAATTAAAACAAAACGTTTAAGCGGGGTTTGGTTTTAGAGTTTCATAAAGGCAAAAAGGGCGTGTGATTTGTCGGTTGAGAATTTTTGTCCCATGTCTTATACGTTATTTTTACATTATTGTACCCTTGCGAGTTTTATTTATTTTGTTTCTTCTTAAGGCCATATTGAGATTTGTATTTGCGGAAGTATGTATGGTTCCGTGCCTTTTCCCCATAGCGAAGAGACTCTCAGCCTTTGTGACTGCATAGGTGACCGATTTTAAGTGTAAAGTAACTATTTTGTAACCAATTTTATAGCAGCGCACTATGTCACGGTGTAAAATCACAAGGTGTGAAATTATACCTGTGCCAATGTCGCCAATTAAAACAAAAGTTTAAAGAAAATTTTGGTTTTAGAGTTTTATAAAATGAACGTATCCGGGTAAAAAGGGCATGGATTTTTTTGTTTGAGAATTTTTGTCACATGGATGTACTTTTACAGTTTGTTCTTGTGACTTCTGTTTCGTCTTAAGGCCATTTTGTATCCAACTAATGTCATTTGGGAGCGCCGTGACAACGCCCGCCCGCCGGCTATAGGCTGTACTAAAATCAGTTACTGACGGAGGCAGAAATTCGTCGTGCCATTGCGAAAAACACAACAAGGAAGTATATGCTACTATACTAGGTACTGTAAGGAATTGTTTATATGACCTTTCTATACATCCGGAGACATTTCCTTATATAGCACTTTTCGTGCTATTACGAAATATGAAGCAAAGCAATCTATTTTTTGTAGATTGTACTTTTACCCGGCTATTTATTTGATCAAAGCTCGCAACATTTCTAGCGTATATTGTATCCAATTAAGACAGGATAAATTTGAAACTCACGTCTGAGACTTTTTATAACAGTATCGACATTCCTTGTATTACCAAAGTTGAAGGCATCCAAGCGTGTCTATGAAGTCAAAACGATACAATCGAACCTCATTGTACGATTCGGATAATCAAGGTCAAATTTACGAAGAAATTTACAAAGAAAAAGTTGTTATAATGTATGTTCGGGCCGAAAAATTTTATTTTTTGAATTTGCCGGATTTTTAAAAATTTTAATTTTACGAATTTCACCAAAATTCGAAAATTTGAAAAAAAAATTTGTTTAATTTTAATTTGCAAGATAGCAAAAACGTGTAATTCTTTTTTTTTAAAACCTTCAAAGTTACCAGCCCTTAGCCGAAAAAGAGCGCGGCTAGCTGTTTTGCGACTTCAAATAAATTTTATTTAAATTGAATTCGTTGGCCAATCACATTTTAAAAAGGATTGAAATGGATAAAAATTTTTGTGTTTTCGCTACCAAAACAAGGTCATTCGGCCTCCATTCACCGGCATTTTCTTTAATGGCATAATAAGATATTTAATATTTCTTTAAATAAACCCCAATTCCAAGGGCAAGTTAGGGCGTGGAATTTACCACAAAACAATCTACCCAACCTGCAATTCGTATTTTTAATGGGGTAAGGGTTTTTTCAGACACTTTTCCAAAACCCGGCCCATTGTTGTCGCTAGACTTTTAAAAATTCCATCGTTGTGGTTTCCCCCAAAGTCTGAATCGCTTGTTTCCCTTTCGTTTTGTGCGCTGAGAGCTTTCCCTTTACAAACCTCAAAATCGGCCTAAGTAAATGTAAGGAAGAAACAATCCCCGAACCAAAAAATTTCTCAAAATTTCATCCGGGCGCCAAAAAAAATTTGAAAATTGTCTTGGATCTCGGGAAAAAATTTCAATTTTCCCGAAGGGCCTTGTGATTTGGGGGAAATTTTAGCTTTTGGCTTTTCACACGTCGTCTGTGGCAGGCTGGGTAATTCTCAAAATTGTAACAATGTACACAAAAAAAGGGGCCCCAAAGCCTCAACTTTTGAGGGGTAGACAGGTTTTTTTCCAACATTGGTTGGAAAAAAAATTTCAAGAAAGTTTTTTCAGGGGGGTCTTATCCCAGAATCTAGAAAAATCCCCCCGAAAAACAACACTACAACGGGAATAGGTTTAAATCCCCGCAAGTTTGGGCCTTTGTGGCCGCACTTTAGCTCAGCCCAAAATTCCCCCAAATTTTTAAAATATTTTAGTTTAAAAAAGTCCAAAATATTTTTTAAATATTTTTTTTATTTTAAAAATATTTTTGGGGTCTTTAGTTATAATGTATGTTCGGGCCGAAAAATTTTAGGTAGTTTATTGAATTTTGCCGAATTTTATCAAAAATGTTGAACTTTTTGGCACGAATTTCACCAAAATTTGAGAAATTTGCGAAAAAAAAACTGTCAATAAATGCGAAAGATGAGCAAAAACGTGTAATATTTGTTTCTCTTCGAAGGAAGGTCCACAAAGCAACCAGCCCTTGCAGTGGAAAAGAGAGACGCACATATCTGCTTTATGCGACTTCAAAATAATTTTATAATTAGAGAACATGCGCCAATCACATTAAATAGCGACATTGAAATTGACTATATTTTATGCTGTTTTCTCATACCATTCTAAACAAGGTATCATTAACTTCCTCCATTCACCGTTATTTTTCTGTTACTTGGCATCGAATAATATCATTGAATATTTATTAGTAAACTAATTGAAAGGGCAATTAAGACAGTGGAATTTAAAAAATGTGAACAAAATGTACCCAACAAACATGAAACAATTACAATTTATAAATAATTTCTCAAGATGTTGTCTAGACACTTCTCACCGGCACTACCTTTGTTGTCGCTAGACTTATATTCAACACTTGGCCTATATTGTGAGCTTTTCCCACAATGCCACAAATGAGTCGCTTGTTGCATTCTCTGAATTCTTGATGCTTTATGAGGTATATGGCAACATTTATCATACCATCGAACATGGATCCATAAGTAATAATGTAATTTGCGATAGAAACAATACCTAAGCCGAATCCAAAGTAATTGCTCAAAAGTTGCATCACTGTAGGAACGCCAAAGAAAATAGTGTAGAAAATTAGGACTATAGAGACTGTGGAAAATAGTCTCAGTTGTGGTCTTGATATGTGCCCTTGTGATTGGAAATTGTGAGCTTTGGTTCTTCTCATATGTCGTGTGAATAGGAACAGGCTGATCAAGTAAGATGCTGAAAATGTAACAATTTATAAAAAAGTAAAGATGGACCAGCACCGAAAAGTATCAACTTATTGCACGAATGTTGGTAGACAGGTTTTTACTGTTCATATCAACTTGGCTTGGAAAAATAAGAAACCTAATCCAAGACAAGTAAATGAGCGAGAAATTTTCAGGAAGACCCATGGCTTTGCTGCAAAATGCCTATCCCAAAAAACTTCTAGAAAACTCTCCTCACCGAAAAACGGAACACTGACAACGGTCGAATAGGTTGAAATCCCCGCAGAGTACATTGGTCCATTTGTCGCGCCGCACTTTGCCAGCTCAGTCCTGGAAGAATCTCCTCCAAACATAAACGCAAAAAGCAAAAAAAAGAACGTCGCAGCAGAAATGATTGCAAAAAGAATAACGGTCTTAACGTTTCCCTGTCTCAGTGAATAGAATACTGGCTTGTATATGGCAACAACTCTGTCCAGGGCGATTAGTAACGCGACAACCTGCCCAGTTCTATAGGCGCAGACCCAAATAGCGGTCAAACTGTTGCAAAAGTAAAAGTTTATTTCGAGGATCGTGTTGTCCATCACAACAATCGTGAATACCGTTCTTATAATCGTCATTACACCTGAATAGAATAGATATAGATACGAACAAGAAGGAAAATAGAGAGAATAGAGCTTAGCTGGGTTGATAATCTGTGAGAATCTAAGACATTTTTGAGGAGACACAAACCTAAGAAAAAAGGAGGAAGCCACATAGTCGCTTCCCAGATAGTGGTACCAGATAGTGGTACAGTTGGATAGTAATCTAGTAACCAGCTTTTTGGCCATAACATATATATATCAAAATTTTGTTCAACACTTAAAATACTTCTTTAATCTGAATGTTTCGTAAAATTTTTTTTATTTCTTATAAAACAAAATGCATACCTATCACAATACTGACTATTGACTGAAATATAATCAGCCAATTACATTGGAATTTTCTCAAGCTTGAATACATTCCAAATAGAATAATCAAATAGACATTTCCAATGGAAGACAATAGCCCAATTGATATGTAGAATACTTGCATGACCCGAAGGTACATGCGAGTCTGATATTGACGATCTTGATAGTACGAGTAATTTGTTGGCACATTCATTTTTCGAGACTCTTGAATCGGAGTAGACAACTTTAGAGTAACAATTTTGTAAAGAATTTTATCACAGTGTCAAACACAAGGTGTGAAATATACCTGTGCCTTTGTCGCCAATTAAAACAAAACTTTAAAGAGGGCTTGGTATCAGGTTGGCTTCGCTTCAGAAAATGTACGTTTCCAGGTAAAAAGGGCGTGGGATTTTTTTGCTTGCAAATTTTTGTCACATGGATTATACATTATTTTTACGTTATCGTAAATTTTATTTCTTCTTAAGGCCGTATTGTATCCAATTAAGAGTATTTCGCTATCAAGATTTTCAGCCATCAGTCTCAACACAACTTTCACCATCTTTCTTGTAAAATATTGTCATAAATTTTTAAAATATAGAATATAAAAACTTCTTCTTATAAAAATTAAGAATATTGTCCTTTGCGGAACATTTTTGAATGCTGATCTTTCTTATACATCCGCAACATTTTCCCTATTTTGTTTTTCCAAGCTCACAACATTTTTGTGCATGTTGTATCCAATTAAAACAGGAAATATGAAATTTATGTCTGTGAATTTTTAGCAGTATCGACATTCTTTGTATTATCAAAGTTGAAGGCATACTAAAATGTGAGGTGTGATTTTAAGTCTTATACAATTGGTCTTAGTGAAGTCAAGCCGGAAATGGACAAGCAGGCAATGGACTCAAAATTTACAGAGAGAAGTATTTTTTACCGTAGAAAGCACACGCTGCTGGTAAAAATGAATACGACCTTCATGGATAGTTACGCTAAGATGTGAAACGCTTCACATACCGTAAACTCTCTAATTTAACCCCGTCTCCAATTTACCCCCTTCCTATAATTTCCCCCGTGGTCGATTGAATAATTATACCCAGGGGTTATATTAGAGAGTTAACGGTATGTGCAATTTTAGCCATTTTGTGTCATCGAACTTTAAGTAAAAAAAACCGAAAATTGAAACTCTTCTAAATTTTTAAGTGTACAAATTAGAGTTGCACGGTAACACTTGACCCACAAATCAAAATGGTCAAAAATATCGCATAAAATCGCGTTAGATGAAGCTAAAAAGTTAACATTGGTACCCATTTCACTAAAGTTAGGTAAGAAATGTAACATTAGTTTTTGGATTTGATTGAAAAAAATGAAAAAAATGCAGATTGCGGATTGCGGATTGCGGACGTCCGCAATCCGCAATCCGCAATCTGCATTTTTTTTCATTTTTTTCCAATCAAATCCAAAAACTAATGTTACATTTCTTACCTAACTTTAGTGAAAATGGGTACCAATGTTAACTTTTTAGCTTCATCTAACGCGATTTTATGCGATATTTTTGACCATTTTGATTTGTGGGTCAAGTGTTACCGTGCAACTCTAGTACAAATGTTGTCGTTCTGAAACGATATTGGCAATATCCTAAAGTTTTTACAGCGCGGTGTATTTGGCTCAAATTTTTCCAAAAAATTAAACCCCCAATTTCGTATTTCCTGCCACCAAAAATCATGAGACTCGCAAAATTCTGATTCCGAGTTTGCCACAATTCCTGGTCCGAAGTTCAATAAAGTCATAGCCTTGGATCCTCAAAATTCTCCATCCCGTTAGACAATTTCAGAAATTTCTTTGTTCTTCTTCTTTCAAAAATTCAACAAAACCTATGCTTTTGCCAGACAGTCAGAGTATCAGGACCACATGTCGCGCCACGTAGTAGACTGATCTGATAGTCTAAAACTACCTGGTATAGGGAGAGACGCTCTACACATGGAGCAGCTCCATAGATGACCCTCAATAGAGACCCTCTATAGGGACCCTCATAGAGACTTCCTTCGAACTGATCTATGCCACCTCATCTCCAGACAGTATTTCGAAATATTTCTATTTTACTTAAATAAATTTCTGAACCAAGCCAGGTGAAATTTTAGTCTCAGTCTATCTGAAAATTCTAACGGTGTTCAAATTTTGAGTTTAATTAAAACTATATTTAGTAAAATATTCGAAAAATATTACAGAAATGCTAGTAATTTCCAAAAATATTTGCTCGGTGACTATTGTTTTCGTGTCAATTATTCTGTTAGCCTATGTTGGGATAACCGTAGCACCTGAATCTGCCACGAACAGCGAAGCTGTTGAAGGGAGCGCACCCGCAGGTAAGTCATTAAATGTTTACTTTTTTGCTTAGAATCAACTTTTCAATAAGATTCTATTGATCTGAAATCAAAAAGTTTTGATCTGAAACCAAAAAGTTTATCACCAAATCCAAAAGTTCCGGGATTTCTCATACAATTCTCTACATTTTTACTTGCCTGACAAATCATAAACTCGGAAATATTTAGCCAAGCCAATAGTTAAGTTGGATGACATTTATCAACACACCGTCTATGCAAGTTTGGGAGAAGAACAAATATAACTCCTCCCCAATATAACCCCCCCCCCAAAAAAAAACGGACCCAAATATAACCCCCCCCCCCAAATTGAAAAACCTAAAACAACCCTTAAAAGGCGCCAAACAAGCCATTAGGCTTCTAGTTTCGCTGTATGGGGCCTAAGGGACTTAGTCTTAGGCTTAACGCTCCCGAACAACCCTTTTTGTGATTTTTTAGAGGGGGGTCATATTTGGGGGTCAGATTTTTTTTTGGGGGGTTATATTGGGGAGGGGTTATATTTGTGGCCTACCCTGCAAGTTTCACCAGATACCTTATAAACGTTTTTATGTAAAATGTTCAATGTGTAAATTTATTTCTTTTCTCCTCTCTGTTCACCAAGAAAGGTTAAACTTAACTGCTCTGAGAACCTCGGCTACCACAGTCGAACCTCCGAATAACGCCGATCAAGGGCCCGGTGGAAATCGGCGTTATTGGGAGGGTCGCCATTTTCAAAGGTAAAAGTACCTAAAAATGGTGATTTTAGTCTTTTTAGACAATAACTTAGCCGTACCTATTGAAAATAGCTAAAATATAGCTACTTTCAGTTAAATTTTGGCTAATAATGGAAAAAATTTCTCCAAAATTTTCTCCGGCGCAGCTTTCGGCGGTGTCTATGATAAAACATAAGGGGGCACCTACTGTCTTTTTTCTCCCGGCCCGGTAGAAATTATTGCCAAAAAGACTAAAAAACACCATTTTTAGGAATTTTTACCTTTGAAAATGGCGACCCTCTGAATAACGCCGATTTCGTCCGGTCCCTTGATCGGCGTTATTCGGAGGTTCGACTGTATTTTTACTAACTTTTTTGGTTTATTACCAGAAATTTTAACCTGTATTTTTAGGAGAAAAGCACATACAAATAGTCGACGCTGGTTCAGGAAAGAAAGAAAGAAGCCCAACGTTTAAACGCTATACAAAGACCGCAAATGGATGGGAGGCGAGAAGAGTTTTTGGGAAAGATGGCGTCGAAAAAATTCGAGAACATAACACAGATGCACTAGCTGCATTGAAGAAAGAAAAGAAAACAGGAGAAGGTGAAGGAGGTCGTTGAGCCAGTTTATGATTTCGAGAGTAGATGACGTGCTGTGCTTGAGGGCAAAAATATTTGTAGGCAAAAATTGTCAGTTATCCAACATTTGTGTATACATATGCCGTAAACTCTCTAATTTAACCTCCCTCTAATTTAACCCCCCTCTTGTTTTACCCCCCCCCAATTCTGCCCCCTAGAGGTCGATCGAGTAATTATACCCCCTCTAATTTTGCCCCCCAAAATGCAAATTTTTCCAAAAATTCAAATTTTTGGCGCAAATTCAAATTTTTTGCCAAAAAAAATTTTTACCATTTTTTGCAAAATTTTCCCAAATTTTGCAAAAATTTGCCAAAATTTTGTAAAAAATGGCAAAAATTTCGAAAAAAATTCAAAATTTTTTGGGCGGGAATTCAAATTTTGAATTTTTGAGCAAAAATTGAGCAAATTTGAGCAAAAATTCCAAAAATTTTTCGCGCCGCGCCTCTGGCGCGAAACATCGATTGAATAATTTTACCCCCTCTAATTTTGCCCCCCCTAGAGGTCGATTGAATAATTATACCTCCAGGGGTTAAATTAGAGAGTTTACGGTATATCAATAATCAAAATATTGAAGTCCACTTTTACCACATACAATTTTGTAATGTTTGAAATAAAGCTAGCAAAGTTAAGAATCACTTGTAAGTGGAAATGGTTTAATGCTAAAGTGTTGGATTCTCTCTGTCTGTCCGTGATTCCAGATTCTTGTTCCGTCACACCAGATCTCACGATCCAGACGTGGGCCAGAGACGTGTGACTGCTAATTAGATAGGTCTTGAAGGTTAGAAGGCGGAAAAAATTATAGCCGGTGATATTTGTAGATTTAAATTCGCGCTAAAATTGGAAAACTGTTTTAGGCGTTTTCGCCATAGAAAGAAGTTGTTTTTATGTTCCGCATCGATTCCATTGCGGATATTCATGCTTTTTATAATTTTTCGTTTGGTACCTTGGTGACATTTTATGAAAGAAGTCCACTTTTTGGCGAAAAACGGGATTTTTCGAACCAAAGCATATTCGATTGATATGTTGTCACTTATGTCGGAGAAAATACAGAACTAAATTTGATAACAGGCCAACTTTATTAAAATTCCGATTGAAAAATTCTTTAGAAATCCATACTAAAAGTTTTATTGGTTTGTGCCATTTTCAATGGACATTTTTTGGATAATTTTTTAAAGAGATTATTTCATTAAAATTATTATTATTTCTTTTAAAAATTACGTTAGGTCAAAAAATTTAGTTTGGAATTTTGTTGGAAATTTAACAGAAACCCGTAAATTTGTCTCAACTACATTTACCTCTATAACCAGAAGATACCAAAAAGCATGATAAAATTAAAAGGAAATTCAAAAAATTAATTGTTTTTGAAATTTACTGGCGCACAAAATCCGGAACTACAATTTTTTTGAAAATCTTCTCCGACGTGCCCATTAACTTTCTACCCACTCTGGACATTCGGCAGTCTTGTGCGCTGGGTCGATACGACGTGTCGCGCAGACACGTTTTCTATGTTACTCTCACCAATATATCTCTCTCCCTCTATCTCACAGAATAACCAGTCCACGAGTGGAGTGGCCGTAGGCGTATGCATCTCAAGCGCCCAGACATACCTAGACAGATCCTTCAATTCATACAAGGTAGGCCGACTTCTCCTAGGAAAAACCAACTTGGAATTTTTCTCTTCAAAATTTTAGAAATAATTTGTTCTTATTTAAAGAATTTAATCTTTGGGTAAATTTTTGTGCTGCCAGATATGTTGTATCTTTTATTAAAACAAGCTTTATATATGAAACAAATATTATATTAACAGACAGTTCTGTCGTCATAAAACTCGGAATTCTCTAATGAAGGCAGGTCACACATCTTTCTCAAAATTTACTCCGTATCAGCATTGGTGAAAGACTAACGAAAAATTCAAACTCATGGCGACCCATGACTCATACATGTCCTGGGGCCGTATTTTTAATGCATAATTTCTCTTAATGTAAAATTTTCCCGTGGAATATTTTGAATTAAGATGGAATTTCAGTGTTTCTCAACTCTAATAGGAAAGGGGTTACTTTTTTCGATACAATTTCCTTTTCTCCCTTGAAGCGTTTTTGAATTAAGTTTATAATGTCTCGAAAATATTTCTCTCAAGCCAATAATGCGCTTTTTTGGCATCAAATCCAAGTATTTTGATACCAAAAGACGTATTTTAATGACTGAAAATTATGCTCAAAATTTGGGGCCAAAACATTTTGCGGCAAAAAACAATTGCTTTTTGAAAATTCGCCGTTTTCCCTGCATCTAACGCCGCACAGTTGAAGAGGAATGGCTTGAATTTCCAGGAACGAAGCTCAGCCAGACGTTGGCCACTACAGTAGTCGTATTGTTGTTGTTTGTGTTTATACTGCGCCCAATCAATGGCCATTTGTGGACTTTAAATGCTTTGTAAATGGCCTCCTTGACACCGGAGCTCGCCCATAATAGGAACCAGGAAGGTACCACAATGGTGCTGATATCGGAGATCCACCCGGATTGGTTGACTGTAGACAGGTAAAGATAGTCTATCGAGTTGGCAGCTATGTAGATCAGGATCTAAACCGTTTTCTTCATAATCGGTTAAACTTTTTTCTGTGAAAAAATTGATATTTGTTAAAAAAAGGCCTTTTTGCTACAAAAAAATGCTTTTTCTGCAAAAAATGGTTTTTTGTTGCAAATTTTTGGCAATTTTGGCAGTCCAAGTGGACATTTCGTGAAATTTTTCGATCATCAAAAATTTCTGTAAAGGGCCCCTATCATGGTATCTTTTGTCCTAGTTTTTTGCGAGTTTTTTTGAAAATTTAGCCAAATTGAAAAATTTTTGCGTGCAAAAAATTTTTGAAAACTTCTTAAATTGCAAAAATAAAACAAAAACGGATGAAAAATGGTGCTTGGCTGAAAAATTTTCAAGAGTATCCTGAGAATTGTATATGTTGAGCTATGAGACCCACCGTGTGAATTGCACTTATGAATTGGACGAAAAAGGTAATCAGCGCATAAATCGTCAATCGCGATTCTATTTTGTCGTCCAACGTTACGTTGGACATCAGATTTATCTTGCGATTTCGTCTATAGAAGAATATTGTGAGGAAATTCAGCAGACCACAGATCACACAGAAGAGCACGCCCGAGGCAGCGTTCACATATACGGAGCGAATGTACTGAAAAAAGGTTCAATTAGCACATCTTTACTATAAATATTACTATAAGGCAGATTTTAATTCGGGAATGGAATGTGGGAGAAATTCGATAATAGTGGATTAAAATTAAAAAATGGAAACAAAATTTAGACTTCACCATAGACGCTCAGAAATATCGAAATACATTTAAATTTACAACAAAAAAAATGTTCCTAAGCAAGGAAAAACAAATTTTTTAGATTTTTTCTAGGCACTTTGACGTTTTTTTATGATTTTTCATATCGCACTTGAAATTTTTACAGATTTGCTCAGAATTCTGTGTTCTCCATTAGTACTCTTTTCTTTTTATCAGGAAAGGACTTATTTCAGAAAGAGAACTTTCTATGGAAAATTTTCAGTATTGCTATAGCAAAATTACTGCTTACAGCAAAAGTACGATAAAACAACGCCAAATGATTTGGTCGATGCAACCCTATTCCTTGATGATAACTAAAAATTGTGTCAACTAAATAGACGTTGCGCAGAAATAGTTTCTATATATAGGTATATAGAAAGACCATATATAGGTATATATAAAGACTTGGAAAAATTCCGGCTCATGAATTGTTTTATTTTGGCGCGGATTTTTTAGACACCCATTTTAAATTTTTGACTTCCCATTCGTGGCTCAGCGTAATTTGTACCCCGTAGCGAACTCAGAATATACAAATGATTACACTTACCATCACACCCACTTCCTTTTGGTAATCGATTGTAAAAGTCCAACCATCCATTTGCAGTCTAATGAAATAATTATAGGCAAGTGTAGGAACGGTGAATGGCAAAGGTATAATAACGGTGAATATAATTGTGATGGGAAACAGGTATTTCCAAATCTAAAAGTAACTCAAAATAATGGTTAACTTCCAGAAGTTTAGAAAGAATGTAGATATAATGTTGAATTTCAAAATTTTGGGAATTAAGTGTATCCATAACGTGATATTGGCAGAATCCTGATATGTTCCCAGAGTGTAGGGTGCCTTTTAGTTCTCTGAATGGGTTTAGACTTGGGCTTAAGATACCCTGGCTACTCTGATGACTGGGCCTTTAGTATCCTAGGTCTATCCAAGGTGCTTGACCCTTAAGATCCTTAAGCTTGGACTTGAGATACCCTCATTGTGCTGAGCTTTACTCATTGTGATCTCGAAATGAAAGCCCCAACATTCTCGAAAGCTACACACTTGAGACCAAATGCTACAGAATCCTCACATCTTCGGAAGTGCTCGGTTAAATTTTTTTTCCTGTTTTTGACAATATTTATATTACATTTGTACTATATTTATACTGTTTCCAAAGGTATTATCCTTATAAGTACAAATTTACCTTTTTATGATTCAAAGGGAATATCATTAGTGTCAATCTGTTGACCAATAGAAACATTGTCAATAGATTTTCAGTGTGATAAGCGTAATTATTGAAGAAGAAAAGAATTCCCAACACTGGAGATGGCAGCGATTCAAAGAAGCCTCGAAATAAGCCAACTCGCTGGAGTCTTAGGCCGAAGAGTGATGTAAAATAGCCGAGAAAGCTCTGAAAACGGATACAGTTTAGCCTCGGTTTCTGACCATTTATTGAAATAAACGATCATTTTTGCCTGGATTTATGCCCCAGAAAACAGTTTAAGAGACCAAACATCAGTCTGCTCTGAGACCCAATTGAACGAAGATTTTGTATCATTTTCTAATAACAATTTAAGTTTTGAATAAACCCTGAATCCAAAATATTGATTCACTTTTTAAAGGCTAAATTAGGCTCTTTGGAGTAAATAATTTTTAGTTTAACTTTTTATCCCAAAGTTTGCGGTGTAAAATTACGAGTTTTTCAGAGAAAATATGTTTGCACTTTTATTTGTATCCCATCCTTTTTCTTTGATTCTTTATTTAATCTTTAACCAAATCTAATTTTGAAACCGAAAGTTTTAATTGAGCACTTGTCTAGACGCTATTTTAATATTTGTTCTATTTATAAATTTACTCTTGCAAATTACTCAAATTGTACAAATATTTGTCGAAGAATGCACTATTAAAAATATTCACGACTTACCGCAATATATCTCACAATAAAAATGTGGAAGAAAGCTGACCGAAAATTTTTCTTGTTACCAATGAGAATTATAACCTGAAATAGTAAGTCTATCACTGATTTCTTGTTAGGATATCTGATTGAGGCTCAGGACATCTGGCCCACTAATTCACGGCCCAGTGAACTTTATGTGGGATCACGGACCGGTCAATCCATCTATGTGCCCCTCAATCAATACAGAGGTGAAATTACGAAGAGGATAACAAAGAATTGATCCGGCCAGAATTAGACAAATTCCCTAGATCCTAGTTATAATCCCCTATAGTAATTTTTAAAATTACCCTGCTTAAACAAAAAAGTTGACAATTTTCTTCTGGATAAATCGTATTATACTATTATTTAAAAAAATTACAGCTAATTCACCAGATGGGCTAAGGTAACATGATAATTTTAAAGTACAAACCTCTACAGTGTATAAAATAATTGATGGAATGCTGATCAGAAGGCTAAATATGAAGGGCGGGTACGATGCTTCAGACATAACTGCGCCCATTCGCCCTAAAACTGCCAACGACTATAATACCAGTGGATAGTAGAGTTCGGAATCTATAAAAAAGTTTTGCATATATTAGAAACAGAGTTGGCCAACATTTAAGGGAAACGGAGTTAAGTTAACAAAATTCGAGTTAGAAATTTGAGGTCTGTTTTGGAATTGAGTTAAAGTAATTCCTATTTCTGGCATTTTGCCAATTTTAGCCATGGAAAACGACAGAATGCAGGAAAGTTGTACTACAGAATATCCAATAATTTAACTCAAATTCGTAATCATCTGGGACGAAAAACTAACACAAGGCTAGGGTTCTCACCTGTTCTTATTTTTGGACATGAGTCGATGAAAACCAGGCACTAGGCTATGCAAACAGGGCTCCATCCAGGGACACCAACCCAGAATGGGGCCCAGGTTGGATTCCAGGCTGGAACACAGCCTGTATTTTCCATGTTTGTGTAGACACTAGCCCAGCCCGGGGCCCAAGCTGGATTCCAGACTGAGCTCCAGACTTGCGTAACCGTAAACCCAGTCCATTTTCCATTTCACTCTCCCAAATCATAACAGAGGAAAAACCAGATGGTTTTTTGTTTCATCAAATTTCAATATTATACAAATTTTTAATCAGAAATGTCAGTTATGTTACTAAGCTGTATGTGATTATAAAGGCCCAGTTATATATGATTTTCAGTCTCCACGAGCATGGAGTAGAAGCAGAACACTTTCTCGTGATAGCAGCTACAAAAAAGAATGTAAGCACGGGCCGGGACTTCCTTTAAACCTTTGTACCCAATTCCTTAATTAATAAAAATTTTGATATTTTAGCTTTAGTGCTGGAATTTTATGCTCCAGGGAATACAAATTGTACTTTTGCCAGAAAATTTGTGGGAATTTTGGGTTGTTATCGCAACATACCATTTCCGCAACATTTTCAATTCCGATATCGAAGGTACAATTTCGACATTCAACAAAAATCGGAAAGAATGGCTGCTTACGATATAAAGTTCATATCACTTTTTTGCTCTCATGCCTATTTAAGGCTTCGGTTCAAATTAGGAGCCACAATTTGATGTATAAAGAAATTGAGAAAAGATGGGACGTATGTTTTCGAAGTACATTTCCGTTTTTGCGCAAATGACCAATGTCCACTGTTCAGGAATCAATTTCTTTTTAAAGATTCACAAATTTTTCCAGGGTCTAACTGTTTTTTTGATAATATACATTCTTTCCGTTAAGCCTGCCTCCCAATAGCGAAATATCTGATGAAACAAGGTGATGAAATTGCCTTTTTTGGGCCACTTTTCACTATGTTGGCCATAAATCTGATATTACTCATTATATGTCAACTTTTTCTCTAGTTTATAATGGCACAATCAGATTTTTGAATTCGCGCCAAAAAGTGCCCATTTTGTCCCGATTTCATCAGATTTTTATGAAATTCTGATCTCGGCAAAATTTCCGGACCCTCGATTTTGCGGTGAAAAACCAGTCTGAAAACTTTGTGGACAACCTAATATTGTAATTTGATTGAACTTAAAATTTGTAAATCTTTAAAGGGCCAACTTTTTTGAACGTTTTTCAACGTCTTTGAACCGGTCAAAACCCTCGTAGCCATTTAACTTTTTCTAGAATTTTTTTTGGATGACTAATAGTTCAAATTAGAGCTATGACTATTGGCTATTGATCGGTATATTGCGTGCCGCATCTCAATTCAAGGTTCTCAAGATTCAAATTTTTGTCTCAAATATTCAACTTTTTGATAATTTGAGAATTCCAGACAAAAGGACTTGAATCTGGAAAATCTTGAATCGAGATGCGGCATGCAACATCAATCGGTAGCCAATAGTCTTAGCTTTGATTTGAGCCATTACTCATCCTTCTAGAATGTTCCACAAAAAAATTATGCGAAAAATGGCTGCGTGGTGGGTTTGACCGGGACTATGGTTCATATCTGAAAAGTAAGGACTGATTCGTCCTGACGCGATCTTGCCAGAGAGGATATAGAAAAATAGAGAACGAGAGATTGTTAGAGGCAGAGAAAAAGACAAAAAGAGAGAGACAACGTAAAGAGATAAGGAAAAACTCGGTCGTTACTTTTCAGATAGGAACCATAACGATGGATAAAAAGCTTATTCGAGATTATAGTTGTACTTTGATGTTATAAATTGTACAGGCCTCTCGTCTACTTTATAATATACATCAAGCCTTAAATTCAAAACTTCTTAGATACAATTTAAGACATCAAACATATTTCGCCTGCGGGGGTTTCACCGGAGGTTTTGATCGGTTCCCGGAAACCCATTGAAAACGTCTGAAAATCTATAACTGAATGCGTTACCGCGCAGACAATATTGGGCCCTTGCAGTGGCACCGTTATACTGGCCGCTGTTCCCAGTGAAATAGTACTCCGGTTGAAAGTGAAATTTTCAATGAAAGTACAAATAAAAAAGTGTATTGCGACAAGGTCCTAGCTGGAATTCATTAGTGGAGCTGCTTAGTAGAATTCTAAGCAGTAGAACAAAGCATTGCTATGGAAAAATGAGAAAAATAGCTGCCACCGACAGGTATGTTTGTTCCGCTTTCTGGTTGAAATTGTGTGGGAATTGGAATTGGAGTCGGATTTTGTTATCGCAACATTTTCAATACCGACATCGACGCTACAACTTTTCTATACAAAAAACGGAAAGAATGTCTGTTTACGATATAAAGATTTTTTACTCTCATGGTTATTGTATTCTTTGATTCCAGTCAGGAGCTACAACTTGGTGACTAAAGAAATTCTGAGAAGAAGGGACTTTTACTTTAAAAGTACATATTTTTTGCAAATGCGCAATATTGACTGTAAGGGAGTCTATGTTTATTTAACATTAACAAGGATTAAGATTTTCAAGGATTAAACTTTGTTCTCAAATAATTGGTATTGCCACTGATATGCCTTTAGTGAAAATTTTGCCATTACAATGCCAACAAACCAAAATTTGAAAATTTAACCCGAAAGGCGCATTTTGGAGACAAATTTGATACGGAGCGAATAAAATTCGGAAATAAAAAAATTTGTAAGTTATAGAGATATTTTAGAGTTGTAAATTTAACTTTAAAAATTTCTGGGCACCAACTTTCCGGGCACTATGATAATTCCAGTTATCGAGTCCCTCTAAGGCGCACTCTGTATGTGCGCGAATAGAATCCCCGCTTTTTGACACTCTCGGACCCCAAACTCGCGGATACCCCCAAAACCCGTGATTTTAGGGGGTTGTCAATGTCAGAATTGGGGTGGTCCCGCCACGAAAAGCGAGAAAACGCCATTTTTTGTATTTGGGGGTTTTTACAAAGGAAAGTTCTCCGTCGCCGCTCGGATTTTGACGTGCGATACGTGAATCGCTTCCTCTCGGCGAGAGAAGACGATTGGTACCGGTTTCAAGTCCAAACTTGACGACCGCCGGAAGATATGGCTTCCGGAAATCCAGAAAATCCTGGATTTGGGGCGTGGCCCGGGTGGTCCGCGGCGGAGGCCGCGGGTGTCCTATGGAATAACCCACTAATATAACCCGGTGTATTGGAGCCACAAGTACTGCCGCTTCTTTGTGATTTAGCAAATTTACAAACGGAAATACGTCTGATCGACACCGAAATCACGAACCTTAGAGTCGCTTAGTACCCAATTCCATAGGACCACCCAGCGGCTTCGCCGCATGGCGGCGCCCTTGGTCATCCAGGATTTTCCGGATTTCCGGAAGCCATAAATCCCGGCAGAATCGATCTTTGTCGGCGAGACCGGTACCAATCGTCTTGTCTCGCCGAGACGAAGCGATTGACGTATCACACGCCCGGAACCGAGCTGCGACTGGAAAGTTTCCTTTGTAGAAACCCCCCAAAAACTGAAAAAATGGCGTTTTCTCAACTTTCGTGGCGGGACCACCCCAATTCTGACATTGATAACCCCCCCCTAAAATCATGGGTTTTGGGGGGGGTACTCGCGAGTTTGGGGTCCGGGACCCCCAAAAAGTGGGTTATTCTATTGGGGGGGGGGGGGGGGGACAGACACCTATCAACTTAGAGGGACCCGATTGTACAGGGTGAGCAATTTAAAATGGGGGTGCAACGGAACTTTCCTAACAACCTAATACATTTTTTACATGTAACTTTCAACATACCTTATAAAAGCGAGAGAATTTTCCGTGACACCGTTGTACTGAGCGCTGTTCCCAGTATAATAGTCGTCGAGTTGAATATGAAATTTTCAGTAAAAGTTCGACGAAAGATTGTTATTGCGGCGAAGTTCCATAGCGGAATTCATTAGTGGAATTGTGTCGCAGAGTTCTTTAGTAGAATTCTACGCGCAAACATTGCCATGGGAGAATTGAGAAAAATAGCTGCGGCCGACGGGCATGTTTGTTCCGCCTGATTTCCTAGAACGGTATCCAAGTTTTTCCAGTTTTACCGTTAAGAAAATTGTACTTCTTTGCAAAATTTAAAGTTCAAATGCATTTTTGCTCGCATCTTTCAGATTTCTCAATTTTTGACATTTATTCTCAGGTATGCGCCGAAAAAAATTGTGCTTAAAGCATTTGTAAAAATTCATTTCCGGTTAAGCCGTCGGTAAATTTTCAACACTAATGAGCTGGAACCACACACCGGTACTGAAAGTCTCGTGACGACAAATACAAAATATTTTAGTCAAGTCTAATTTGGAAAAGACAAGACCAAATTAGACAAGCGCAATGCCACAATTTTGAGCTCCTCGAAAAGGACATATTAAATGTTTGCTTGGATGCATTCCCTTTCATGCTATTTATATAGCTTCATACTAGATTTACGTCAAGAATGTACTATTACTAGCACCCAGACATATAGAAGGTCCCTTGGGATGGGATAGACATATATTTATGCTGAGATTGTACTATTAAGTCAAACATATGGAAAAAAGTCTTTCAGAATGGTGACGGGCTCTCCGATGGACAATGTTAATTTTTCTGGCAAAATGTCATACCGTATTTTCTCAAAGTAAGATTTGTAAAAAATTCAAATTCGCGCCACAAAATTTGAATTTTTATAAAATTTGGGCAGAAACTATTTTTGGGGGTGGATTATTATAGGGAGAAGCTTAATTATTTCAATACCTCACCAGAGAGGGGTTAATTATAGCGGCTTAATTAGAGAAAGTGCGGTAATTATCCATCAATTTTTTCTCAAAGGCAATTTTATGGCTTGTTATCAAGTAGTATACCTTTGCATAGTACTTGACTAAAAAATGACTTGACTTGACTAAAAAACTTGACTAGTAGTACTACTACTACTTGACTAAGTACTTGACTAAAAAATATCATATTTTTAAATTAAAGTACAAAAGTTATTACTCTTAGAGTTAAGGGATCAAAGATTATGATCTCTTAAATTTGTTGTCTTAAATTTAAATGATCATTGCTGTGATGAATGAATCGAACAAAAATAAATACATAAAGGTTCGAATGGGTTCGGAACAAAGTGCAAATTTTAACTATGATTAGTGCAAGCAATTAATTCACTATTCTTGAACGGAAAGTTTAGTTGGAATATTACACGAATTCTATTCATTTTTCTACGCATTGGGAATATTTCGCAGTGGGAATATTTCGCACACTTAAAAACTCGCAAATTTTTACGCCGGTCCATTTCTTTTATAAAAATTTATAGTACGTCTGATAACAGGAATTTACAGCTTCGTGTCTTGTACTTTCAAAAATAATTTTACTTTCTTAAATTTCTCAGTATAGAATTCTAGAGTTCCGGACAATTGGGAAAATTCCAAAGACCTTTGCATTATTCCGCCTCCAAGTTAATTTTTTTAATTTTTGTAAAAAGGCTAAGACTGGAATATTAATTCAAAATGATTAAAAATATGAATGGCTTATATTTTATTCAGAAAAATGTCGCTAAAGTGCAAAAGTATAGGAGTACTGTATGTGTAGGAGTACTGTAAATCCTCCGAAAAGCCCGCTCCAAAATAAGCTCTCGTATGAAATAAACCAGGCATGACACGCGGGAAACCCAAATTTGAACTTCATAATTTTTTTTCTCGATTTTTTACAGTGTCCGGCTATTTTTTGATTGTTCCTACCCCACCGGACCGGGGTACGATCTAGCGATTGCCGCTATCAAAATAGGGTATATTCCATAGGACCACCCAGCGGCTCCGCCGCATGGCGGCGCCCATGATCATCCACGGGGGGGGGGTAAAGTGGGTCGTAGGGGGCCACAGGGGGCCGTCTGGGGGCTGAAAATGGTACCAATCGTCTTCTCTCGTCGAGACGAAGCGATTGACGTATCACAGGGCCAAAACGGAGTGGGGCGTAAAAAGTTGCTTTTTCTGGCCCCCGGGGGTAAAGGGGGCCACAGGGGGGTCGCCGTAAAAAAATTTTTTGCAGATTCGTTCTTAGAATTCTAAGGGAGCATTTTGACGTATCATGCGTCCAGAAAGGAGCTGATCCCGAAAAGTTTTCTTGTAGCGCAAAAAAGTGCCATTTTTGGCACTTTTTTGACCAAAAATGCCACTTTTTGAGATCGCCGTAAAACAATTTTTGCAGATTCGTTCTCAGAATTCTACGGGGAGCATTTTGACGTATCATGCGTCCAGAAAGGAGCTGATCCCGAAAAGTTTTCTTGTAGCGCAAAAAAGTGCCATTTTTGGCACTTTTTTGACCAAAAATGCCACTTTTTGAGATCGCCGTAAAAAAATTTTTGCAGATTCGTTCTTAGAATTCTAAGGGGAGCATTTTGACGTATCATGCGTCCAGGAAGGAGCTGATCCCGAAAAGTTTCCTTTGTAGCGCAAAAAAGTGCCATTTTTGGCACTTTTTGGCCAAAAATGCCACTTTTTGAGATCGCCGTAAAAAAATTTTTGCAGATTCGTTCTTAGAATTCTAAGGGGAGCATTTTGACGTATCATGCGTCCAGAAAGGAGCTGATCCCGAAAAGTTTCCTTTGTAGCGCAAAAAAGTGCCATTTTTGGCACTTTTTTGGCCAAAAATGCCACTTTTTGAGATCGCCGTAAAAAAATTTTTGCAGATTCGTTCTTAGAATTCTAAGGGGAGCATTTTGACGTATCATGCGTCCAGAAAGGAGCTGATCCCGAAAAGTTTCCTTTGTTTTCTCGCTTTTCGTGGCGGGACCACCCCAAATCTGACATTGATAACCCCCCCTAAAATCATGGGTTTTTGGGTGGTACTCGCGAGTTTGGGGTCCGGGACCCCCAAAAAGTGGGTTATTCTATTGGGGGGGAAGTACAGACACCTATCAACTTAGAGGGACCCGATATATCGCCACAAAAATGGGTGGTTTACTATATTTTTCCGTTATTTCGCAACACCTATTGTGAAATAATGAAAAACTGGGGTAATATTGAAGCGTATAAAACGCAAGAGTTTGTTTTAAACAAATATTTTTCTATGGGTGAAATGCAAACATTGTTTCGCCCATAATCTGAGACAATGTTTGGGATTTGCCGTAAAGTTAGGGCTCGTCAATCAGACCTTTACGACATGGTGAAAAAATAATAAGATGAAATTTTGTGGGGAGAATAAAACGAGTGTGAATTACTAATAAGATAAAATTGAAAAGGTGAAATATAAGCGCGAGTTGGATAACAAAATAGAAAAGACGAATAGAATAATCGCGAGTGGAATAGCAGATAGAAAGATAATTTCAAACATTGCTATCTTTTTATGTTTTACTTTTCGTCGTGAGACAAACAATGTTTATGAGTAATTCAAAAAGTGTTTAATTTTATCAAGAGATTTGTTTTAGTCTCTTATAAAAATTGTTATAAACCAACCATTTTTTGTGGCGATATACCCTATTTTGATAGCGCCAATCGATAGATCGTACCCCGGTCCGGTGGGGTAGGAACACTCAGAAAATAGTCGAACACGGTAAAAAATTGAGAAAAAAATTATTGAATTCAAATTTGGTTTTCCCGCGTGTCATGCCTGAAATAAACCCCCTTAGAGAATTATTACCCATTGAAAAAAGTATAAAAGCCCCCTCCAAAAATAAGCTACCCTACCCAAAAAGTGCCAAAAAGGGGTTTTTTGATTCAAAAAGCTGCCTTTTTTACCCTCGCTGGGGATGCCGGCTATGGTTGAAAAACAAAAAACCCGCTCCAAAACAAGCTCCTTCTAAAATAAATCCCCCTAGAAAGACATTGAAAAGTATAAGAGGCTTAAGCCCCAATAAATATAGGGCTTATTCAAGAGAAAATACGGTACCTGACATAGAATTGCCTATGCCAAATCTTGGTCTCCAGCTTGCGAACTACTCGTTCCCCGTTAGCTACGAGTCTCCCGCTAAATTATAAAAATAATAAAGCTCTCACAAATGTTTAGCATAAGAAATTCTGCAAATATTCACAATATTTGCGTGAGAAAACTGCGGACGTAAAAAATATTCTTCGCGCAATTTTTTGTCTTTACATTGTACTTTTCAATAGAAAGTTATGCCAGAGAAAGCGAAAACCGGAAGTTAGCAAAAAAAATGTCTGCCAAGAATTTAGGAACGTATTATTACTGGGAACAATTTTCCACAAAAAACATCGGCATCTCAAGGGTGGTGTGCCACATATGCCTTAGTACATTGTTTATGCGATATAATTTATAGAGAAATCTGATTGTCCGTGCGTTGACAATAAAATGTTTTCGATTCGTTCCAGCCGAGTGATAAGTCGATTGATAGCTCTCAAGGATAGAAGACGATTGACGTAAACTATGGCTCGAGATAAAATCTCGAAAATACAACATTTCGCGTAAGGCACCGTGGTGCCTTAGGCACCACCGTTACACCGATATACCTCTAAAATCGGGATTTTGGTAAAAAATTCGAGTGCATTCATATTTTGTGGATAAATTCCCACGCCGTGTTAAATTTGACACGTTTACTGGATTCCACGATATAAATATGTGCATCCAATTTTTTATAACCACTCAAAAAATTCAAAAATACTGGAGTTAAAAAATGAAAAAATTTAATTTAAAAATTTCACCACATTTCCTGAATGTTCAGGACATGTTTCAGAAATCGCCATTTTGGAGCAAAATTGTAGCTAGACTAGGTAAAAAATTATGTGAATCATGATAAAAATTGTGTTTATAACAGAAATACCGGATCTGAGCAATCAACGTAAAAGTTTGTGTAAGAGTTTTTCAACCCAGCAAAAACTGGTTAAATAATTAGCTGTGACATTTATTCCGTTATAATATAATTTTTATCCAATTCTATTACCTGGTCATTATAAGCAAAGATAATCCAATTACAGGATAGGTACCAGGTATGTAAAAACAAAACCAAGATCAAAACAGGTCTAACATTTAGTTCGCGAAAAGGTTATATGAATACACGGAAATTTTCCAGAACTAATTTCGTTATTGACACTAATTGTTTGTCACAAAACCATTTTATTTTAACATTTATTCAACAATAATGTTGCATTTTGATTCAACTTTTACCTAGTCATTATTATAACGAAAGGTAAATTAATTACAGGATAGATTACTGTTATAGAGAAAAATACAAATAAGATTCTAAAAGGTTTAACTCGTTTTTCTGGATCACAGATTAGCGAAAAGCAGTGATGTCAATATCCATCAAAAACCTATAAAATAGTTGAAAACTATAGTATAGATTTTATATGGATATTGCTTCTGATCACAGCTTCTAGAACATTCTAGAAAATTCAAATTAATAATGAGACTCTATGCTTCCGATTGAGTCATTACTCATTTTCTAAAATGTTCTAGAAGCTGTGAAAACTATACCTTAGTTTTCAACTATTTTATAGTTTTTCATAGATATTAAAATCACTGACGAAATTGTCTATAGAATATGAGAAAATTTCCTAGAACAAGTTTTATTCCTGACACAGAAGCGTCGCGTAAATTTGCTCAAGCAATTCTGATGAGAAAATTAGAACGCAGCTGGCACATTTTTTCCATCGAATGGTTCCGACGCGATCTGTAATCCAATTCTCAGATCCAGCGGCTGTGTAAATTTAACAAAGTTTGGCTTGACTTTTTCTCCACTTGCTGTGACAAATGCCATTCCGTTATAGGCGTGATCGACCCATTTTCCTACCATCTTGTCCTTCTCCGGAGACTTCAGCTTTTGATATGCTTTGTTTGCCAAATCTTGGCCAGCATTTTCAATTATTTTCCCGATATCTTGGGTCAATTCTTCATCGATTCCAGGTAATTGAGCAATCTGCGCTTTTGAAACGCCAGCCAAAATTTCACTCCACCTTCCAGATTTTTCCTTTAACTCTTCAGCTTTTTTGTTGATCGCTTGTGTAATTGTCTGGAATAGTTAAAACTATGGTAAAATAAACCAAAAAATTTTGATTCTGGATTGGAATCCTCTAGGTTTTTCCATATTTTTATTTTCGATGTTTGATATTCGAAGATATTAGAATAATCGGCTAATTATATCAATGTTTCAAATGGGGTCCGGCCACAGAACCCCACGCACGACATTTTTAGTCATACCTTTTCTCTGGAACCTTCTAGAAGGATAAGTAATGGTTTAAGTTAGAGGTAAGACACTGGGCGATGTATTTCATGCCGCATCTCGATAGAAGAGTTTTTTCAAAACCCTCAAATTTTTTCGGAAATTCGAGGGCCTTGAGATAAAAAGACTTGAATCCCGAGAACCTTGTATCGAGATCCGGAGTGCAATATACCGATCGGTAGCCAAGCGTCTTAGCTTTAATTTAAGCCATCACTCATTCTTCTAGAATGTTCCAGAAAAAAGTTATGGCCAAAAATGGTTGGACCTTAAACTGTTTCAAATATTGAATTTTTACCTCTTTCAACGGCTCTCTAGCTGACATAATTTCTTTAATCATAATCCTTTGCAGCCCTCCTTCATTCTTGATTTCATTTGGACCAACTCTGCTTGTCATATCATAAACTCGTTTAGATAGAACGTTTGCTAGAAAGAACACCACAGCTCCGGCGGTTTTCTCAGCAATGCCGGCAAAGGGCATGGTCTTTGGTTTGCTACGGAAGAAATTCCCGAACATTTTAATCAAATTTTGTCCGATATTATTGATAGCTTTTTTGATCAAGGTTTCCAAAAGTTTTGCCATGTCGTCATTGTACGGTTCACTTTTTATCAGTGCCTTCTGTGAGTCCGGTATTGAAGTTGGACTTAGTTGAGCAGTAGGTGCTGCTGGGTCATGTGAGGAAAGTGCGGTCGTAGTTCTGTTGGGTACTGCGCTGATAAAGCTGATGAAATCTTAAAATTTTAAATCAAAAATTATAAGCGGCAGTCCGTTTGAAAGTTGAATCACTAGTCACAAAAGGCTTATCAAAGATAAAAACCTATCAAAGGGTCATGGTTTAAAGTCTTGGTTCAAAGCGGGGGGTATATTTTTGGAAGAGTCGTTTTTCGGATAAACAGGAAAGTTTCCCCATTTTATAACAAAACTATTTTTCTCTTTTGTAGTAATAAAATTTTTTTCGCTTTTACAATAGGAATAGTGTTTCTGAAAGTTTTCACATTTCCAAATTTCAAAATTTTTTGGGGTTGAATAATTTTTCCCATGAAGAGAATTAAGAGGTAATACGGTATAGCAGATAACATTAAAAGACTTACAGAATATGATTACGCCGCTGACGAAATTTGCAGACCTCATTTTCTGTTCTAACAATGGCCTTTGTTTTTCTTCTTTCACGATTACTAATTCTTGAATCTAGAAAGCACCAGCGAAATCAAATATTGAAGAATGCAAATACTGGAGAACTCTAATTTTAGAATAGAAGTGAATTTATTATCTATAAAGAATGTAAACCTGGATCTATCTGGTCATTTCAAAAATATGAAATACCTGGATTTAATTTGTTGTATGACTAACTGGTCTGTTATTTAACTAACTAGTCTGAGCCATAGAATCAAGCACTTTGGACTTTACATTAAAAACCTCCGAAAATCAAATAGTTCAAACAGGAAGTTATTTGAGCAATAGGCTATGGATAACCCTGAGACATTCGAGAACGTCTCATAGGTCGTCTGGGTCAAAGTACACAGGCAACATTTGAGTAAAGTTTATTGGGCGATGACGTTTATTTATCGTATGAACGACATGGCGTTCGATCGTTCATGGAAACATGCTTCTTCCTTCCAGACTTTCTATCATTGCCGTAGAAACAAAACCGACTCAGTCTAGTCTCATTCGTACACCTGTTTGTTTAGCGTAGACCTTGGTCAATCTTGAGACTAAGGTAAGTATCGCGCGCAGAGGTTCTATGGCCATATTGGCTGTGTGTTCTTTGGAGTCTCCCTGAACTTTGTTGAAGTTGGCAACCAATCAATGGTTTGAAATTTATTTGAAAGGTATGTGACGCAAGTGTATGTAAAAGAATGTCAGACGGGAAGAACTGGAGTCTATCAAAACAATCCTAGATTTTATTGGTTGTAAACTTTGATATGTCGACTAGGAAGTGTCTACTATGATATTTTCCCGCTTTGAATCACCCTGTTTTCTATTTGTTCCATATAGAATTCCGAAGAATTCTAAAGAAGAATTCCAAAATGAAAGAGAATCTTGTATGGTTTGAAAGAGAGTACTAAATTTAGTATTGTAGCGAATTTAACAAGATTGTTTTTTTGTAAATATGAGATTCAAGTTACAACGAAAAGTAGTCGATTAACCTACTGAATTAGTATTCACACATAAAATAAACAACTGTATCAATGAAATTTTTCACGTGAAAAGAATAATTCCAAAAGTTTCTAAAGAATAATGCCAACAGTTGGCGCAGAGAAGCCAACGAGATATAGGCGATTGATATCCGATCAAAAATAGAGTTGAAGAGCTATATTTGTACCAATGCCGAAAACCCCATGAGAAATACCGTAAATCCTCTAATAAGTCCCTCCCCTCAATTAAGTCCCTCCCCTCAAATAAGTCCCCCCTCAAACAGAATGCCAAACGTACTTGCGGTTTCGCCCGAAAAAAACTAAGTGCATATTCGTATAGATCTCGTCGAGTTACGTAAGAAAAACCCCAATGCCAAAACTTTGTCATTGAAAATATCGGAGAAAATTGACTTTGAAATTTGAAAATTTTTTTGAAAACCCTTACGAAACAATAAGTCCCCCGGGGGACTTATTAGAGGATTTACGGTAGTTTGACACGCATCATTATAATTATATGTGTTGCGGCCGATGCCTAATGTGGCAAGCCGGCACTCTAATGTTCCTGAAGTTATCTCTAGACTTAAATGCCTGTACTCACTTTCCCAAAGTAAACTTTTTTCGTGTCACAAGTGGTTCTTTTTTGTCACAGAATTGGCATGTGACGTTGTGCAACAAACCTTAAAAGGGCAAACTTTAGGCTTAAGCTTGGTTCTTCTGAGAGAAAAACTGAATCTGACCCTCTCTTGTTCGAATTTGGCGGGCATTGTTTTAAATCGACGGAAAAGAACTACTTCTGTGACATCGAAAACGATAACGCCTTTCCCAGGAAACATCTCAGTTCCATACCGCGACTCATATACAGTTAGCCTGACATTCAATAACTGTAAATGTGATTTCACTTGCGTTTTGGATAAAGGACATTGCGAGAAAATTAAGCTTCGATATCGAGTTTCTCAACTCAAGCCCAAGTTATTGCCAAAGCGCTTCCACTCAACAATAGAAGTATTGAACTAGAAATTTGGCTTGAAGACGGAATCAAATGTCACTAACGCTGCTCTATCTGTCTGATAGGAACATTTGAAACACCTGCACAAACTCACAGTCATTGGGGTAAATTAATAGGTTACCGAAACACTCAAAAAACTCAAAGTGAAAAGTGAGAAGCCCTGTACGAATCTACCGATTCACTAAAATGCAGGTCTATCTACTGCTTAGAATCGTATAAAATGTATAAAAAATGTATAAAAATGAATGGATATATATGATTACCTGAGACAAAACGAAATCACAGATTTTGGAGATACCGTTTTTCCTCTAATTAAGCCCCCCAGCAGAACGCCAAAATTACGCCAAGGCCATTTTCTAGGTTTCAAAATTCACTAAAAATTCTGTATTTGTGATATGTTTTAGCTAAGGACTTGGGCTACAACATGTTTCAAATTCAGAATTTTCTAGAAGCTATAAAGTGGATTGTCAAACTTCGCCACTTCGAGCGCGAATTTGAAGGGCGGGTGGCTCAATTATAGAAAACAAATACAGAATGAAAATCGATTTTGAACAACCGCCAAAGACTTTGTTGCCTAATCAATATGAAAAATAATAAGTAACATATGTTTCATTCATTTTGTAAGAACATACCGTATGACCTGTAATTATCCCCCTGTGTATGGCTTATAATTCTTCTCTATGCTTAACCAATATAAAAATTAATTTTGTAAGTACATATGTAGAATAAATGTATAAATACATACAGTCGAGTCTCAAAATAACGCGGTTTTTACTTGTAAATTTTACTTGTAAAAATTGGAAAAAATTGTGATTTTGAAAAAACAATAAGTTTCCTCTGTGGTTTTTTTCCGGGCACCGCTGCAGACGATGCCGGAAAAAAAAGTTTCGAGAAAACATTTTCTACTCTCTCTAAATAGCAAAAATCAGGATAAAAGTACAATTTACGATTTTTAGAAAAAATGTTCTAGGAATGTTTTCGTCTATGCTTACCTCTAAATAAAAATTTTTTACGCTTTGGTCCAAGTGCTTATTTTTTAAGTCTTTGTACTTATGTTTTGTTGATACGATTGTACTATTAATAACACAACAATAATCTTTATTCTCTACAATACTATTTTCAACTAGCTGATGGATATAGGACACATAGGTTTAATTGTACTTATAATCTGATTAAAAGAAAGTAATACGGAGAAAAGAAAGCATTGTCCAATGATACAGAAAAATGAAAGCGAAAGTGATTCCCTCGGAATGTTTATAATATATCCAATCGCCTAATTTACTATTTTGTGAGCACTAAAATATGTGTCGCTTCATAGAAAAGGATTCTGCGTGAAATCTGATTCTAGTTCAGATCTGAAGTCCTTGACCAGTGTGTCTTGTAGGTCTGCCACAGCTCTGGCGATTGCACCAAATTTTTCGCCGCTGGCTTTGGCCAGTGCAGCAGCTCCGTTATACGCGTGATCCACGAATTTTCCTATAATTTTATCCTTCCCAGGAGATTTTATCTTTTGATATGCTTCATTTGCCAAATTGTCACCAGCACTTTCAATTAACTTCCTGATAGCTGCCGATAATTCTTTATCGACTCCAGGTATTTTGGCAATCTTGTCTTGTGAAATATCGCCCAAAATTTCATTCCATTTTGCAGCTTTTTTCTTCAACTCTTCCGCTTTTTTCTCGATTGCGCGAGCGATTGCCTAAAGAATGATATAACACCAACTATATTTATGACTTCGCTAGCGACTACGGGACCACCGTATTAGACAGATCAAATCTCTTCAAAACTCAGAAAATTTTGTTGAATGTAAATTGAAAAGATATGACATTTTTTGGTAGAGGATAAAGAATTTTTAAGATACGTCTGAGAATTTGAAACAATCTTTCCCATCTTCTTCGATAAAATAGAAAATCTGGTTACTGTAGAAAAAAAATTTGGTCTTAGAAGTCCAATTTCTATATTGAAATTTCGGATGATTTAGACCAGCTGAGTCTGGCTAAGCCTGGATCTTGGCCAAGCCAAAACCAAACAGAGCCACTCTTTCCGCGTAAGCGATAGGTCAGTCTTTCCGCGTAAGCGATAGGACTGTATACGATGACGCTCGAGTGAATTTAATAGCGTTTGAATTGGCGGCTATGTCGCGTTTGCGCCAAAACACTTCTGGAACACTCTAGAAGGACGTGTAATAGCTCTATCAAAAGCTCA
The DNA here is from genome assembly GCA_022814885.1 of Ditylenchus destructor. Taxonomy (NCBI): domain Eukaryota; kingdom Metazoa; phylum Nematoda; class Chromadorea; order Rhabditida; family Anguinidae; genus Ditylenchus; species Ditylenchus destructor. The sequence goes on from JAKKPZ010000218.1 coordinate 48,541, forward strand.
GAATCTCAGCATTAGTTTAAGCCATTAAACATCCTTCTAAAATGTTCCAGAAGTCGTGATATGTATGAGATGAAAGGTTGGCTGAAAATAGAATGCTCACCACTTTAAATGGCTCTTTAGATGACAAGATTGCTCCAATGACGATCTTTTTCAGGTCACCTTTTCCTACATTCTTGAGATCTTCAGGACGCATGTCTTTTGTCACCTCATAGACCCGTTTGGATATATGATCCGCTAGATGATTCACCACTACATCGGCCGCCATCTCAGCAATGTCGGCGAAATGTTGAGTCTTTGGGTTTTTGCGCAAGAAATCTCCGATTATTTTCACCAAGATTTTTCCAATATTTTGCAGGTTATTTTTGGCGAATGTTTCCAAAATTTTCGCAATGTCTTCGTTCAATGTTCCGTTTTCGATTTCTGTCTGTAAATCTAACGCCTGTGAATCAGCAGTGCTGTGAATCATCAGTTTTCCTGGCGCCGGCGGCTTATATGGCGAAAGAATGGCATTGGTTTGGGTAGGTGGTCCTTCGATAAAGCCGATGAGACCTGAAAATATCTGGCAAATGGACTAGAAATGTTACGGAGCTAAAATTTGTAAAATGTGCTGTTTTTGTCCTTTCTAGCTTTCTAGGCAATAAGTTAGCTTTACATATTGAAATTAGCCAAAATTTAGTTATTTTATCAAAATTTTTGGCTAAAAATGGGAAAAATGTTCTCCAAAATTTACTCCGGCGATTTTCTCCAAAATTTTCTCTTTCGGTGGCACTCGAACCAAAACAAAAGGGCGGACCCTTTTGTCATTTTTCACAGTCAAAATGGCCCAGTCAAAATGCTCCTTATCCGAGGTTGTCAGACATAAATCACCGTTATCTACCAAACACATACAAATCCTTTGATGTGATTCCGGGACCGGACAAAATGCGCGTTATTTGGGGGAGGCGTTATCCAGGGTTCGACTCTAATTAAAATAGTCAAAGTTAGGAAATTCAAAGAAATTTCAAGAAAATTTCGGAAGACTGTCCACACTCCGATAAAATGGAATTGTTTACAACATTTCTCCTATACAGATATGCAACAAAGAAATACTTACACAATACAATCAGACCGCTGAAACCCATTGACCTCATTTCTAGTTCCAAACGTTGCCGTGCCTAATCCTGGTACAATACCAGATATTTCAAGCTTTAGGGTTGGAATACGGAAACTAGAGGTAGACAGTAATTTAGATCCACAGGCGATGGCAATGCTTGAAATCCTGGAATGAAATTGCCTTTAAACTGACGAGTTTCAGGTCAAAGTCCGAGATTGAGATGCGCGTCTTGGAAACATGGAATGTTTGGAAGTTTCAAGCTGGAAGGTCCACGACGCACGCCCAAGAGGTTGTCTGGGCCAAGGTACATAGACGGGAGTTGAATAGGCTCCACTAAAGATTCATGGGACTTCCCTACTCAAAGTATGTTTCAAATTGAGATTATATTTCTTGTCGTTCTGTCTTTTCCACAAAGATCAGAGACAACTTGAATGCTAGTATAGATGCGTTGCTTGGAGACATGTTGGCAACATGGCAGTGCTGCGCGACAACGTCAGTACTTTGAGCTGTTCTTTTGTCAAGGCTAGCCTAGTTTTCTAAAGGCTCTGGAGCATTCTAGCCATGTTTGGGAGGTATGTGACGCAGGTAATGTAAAAGTATGCCAACTGAACGAACATGTCAAAACAAATTTGGATTTTATTTATCTACGATCGAAGGAACTGAAGTGAGACCTAAACCTCTGCCGTAGCATACCTGTGCTGTTTTCGCTTTGTTCAACCCAACTTTGCTCTAGGGGTTTAATCCCCCAATATATTTATCGGTATATTTAGCTTTGTTTTCGTACCGAAGTTGGAATATCACAAAGATATCAAGCTTTGGGAAATTTTCTTATAAGTTCCTCAATAACGGTCAAACTGTACTTTTAAATGTAAACATTTAGCCTTTTCCTCTAATTATTTGTGCATGTTTCTATTACGAAGTCATATGATTTTGCTTTGAAGAATATTTTCTCTGTTCTTATTGCATATAAAGAGTTGAATTGCTGTTGGATCTTTACACCTTTCCCTCACTATGGACTACTGACTACCAGTGATGTCAATACCTATAAAAAACTATAAAATTGATGAAAACTATATTATAGTATTCAAATGAATATTGCTTCTTATCAGTGCTTCTAGAACATTCTAGTAGACGTGTAATGGCTCAAATTAATGATGAGACTCTGTGCTTCCGATTGAGCCAATATTCGTTTTCTAGAATTCCAGTTAAAAACTATACTATAGTTTTCAACTATTTTATAGTTTTTTCATAGATGTTGATATCATTGCTATCTACTGTCGAAACTACTGACGAAATAAAAATCCAAATTTTTATTTTGTTATATTTTTTAATTATTTTATTAAATTCTCTATTTAGTATTTGAACGTTTTCAAGTGAATATTGCTTCTTATCACTGCTTCTAGAATATTCTAGAAGACGAATAATGGCTCAATCGAAAGCCCCTAGTCTTAGCATTAATTAATTGATCCATTACTCGTCTTCTAGAATGTTCTAGAAGCCGTGACCGGAAGCAATATCCAGCTAAAAACTACACTATAGTTTTCAACTATTTTATAGTTTTTTCATAGATGTTGATATCATTGCTATCTACTGTCGAAACTACTGACGAAATAAAAATCCAAATTTTACGGCTTTTAGTAAATTCCCTAATTAGTATTTCAATGCTATATTTTAGTAAAAATGTTTTAGGCATGCTCTCGGTTATGCTTACCTCTCAATAAAGTTTGCTTACTCTTGCTTCTAAATATTTTTTGTCCTTCTGTTTTGTCCTTCCGTCTATTTATGTTTTGCCAGAGGCCATTCCGTCAGGCTGATACAATTAACTTCAAACAAAATGTGATTACCACCAAATAAGGTGAATAAAAGTGCAATTGTCCAATTGTACAGAAAAATGAAAGCGAAAATGGTTCCTCCGGAACGCTTAATTCACTATTTTGAACGAATATTAGTTATGGAGGAAAATGAATCATTAATAGTGCAAAATCATGACGATTACTTATGATATTGTAAACAATGTGGACTTTGGGATTATCGCCTGCGGAAATTCTTGATTCTTTGAAGTCTGTGACTAATTGGCTCTGTAGGTCTGCCACAGCTCTGGCAATTGCACTAAATTTTTCATCGCCGGCATCGATCATTATGGTGACATCCTTCCCAGGTGACTTTTGCTTTTGATACGCTTCATTTGAATTTCTTCTTCCTTCCAATTTTTACAAAACTTTAAAAAATTTGTTCCAATTTTGAATTCGCGCCCAAAATTTTTTGGCAAAAATTTGAATATTTGGTATTTTTAAACTAATTTTTGCTAAGGTTTGCGTTTTAGTGCTCAAATTTCGCAAACTTGGTAAAAAATGGCTAAGTTGTGCTTAAAAATTCAAATTAAATCCATAAATTAAAATTTGCGCCAAAAATTTTAGTTTTTGAAAAGTTTGGAAAAACCCATTTTGTGGGTACTATTTTAGGGGGATCGTTTAATTTCTTCCCGATAACAGAAACACCTCCAGTGGGTGTCAATTACAGGGATTTCAAAAATAGGTGCCTTATATTAGAGGAAATACAGTATTCAATTTCTCTAAATATTAGGTTGTTCACAAAGTTTTCAGACTGGACACAGGGTTGTTCACAAGGTTTTTAACCGGGTTTAGGGGTATTTTGATGCGCTGATTCCGAATCTGCAATTGGTTTTTTCGTATCGCGTCAAAAATGGGCATTTTTGAATATAATGGCGGTTTTCCTTATTTTCGTGGCGAGACCAACTAAAATCTGACCTCAAATTCGGATTCCCCGCATCGAAAAACCCCTATATAGGTGAAATCGGCATTATTTCCGGACCATCGATTTTTCGGTTAGAAACCCAGTCTGAAACCTTTGTGAACAACCTAATATTTGGAACATTTCTAGTAGGCAACTTATAGACATTTCATAAAAAATTGCAAAGTGCAACTGGCTGTTCTTGTTACTGGCCAAAGGAATTGTGTAAGAATTGGTAAACAATTAGATGTGGATATCCAAATCTTATTAACAATGACTGGTAAGCGGCACGCTTTTCAACATACCTGACCACAGTGTATGAACATATTCCGGGCACAACTCGAATAGACAAGACTTTATACCCAGATGGTAACGGGGTATTATATTAGATTTGGGTAATGGTCTGCAAGTTCTTGCCAACATGCGTGCTGCCCCGTTTTGTAGCATAACACCGCATAAAAGTGCAACTTGGCATTTATTAGAATTTTTACGGGAATATTTCGGGTCCCAAATAAAACAAAACATTTAGCACTACCACTAAACAGGTGTTCAAACGATAAAGTTTCCTTAGTCAACCCTCGTTAATCGGAAGCGATTTTTTCACTGATTTGTTTCCGATAAATTTCCGAATTGGATTCCGAAATTTGGATTTTTCTAAAAATTTTACCGATTTTGGCCAAATTTTTGGCCCAAAAAAATTGACGAAATTTTTTGGAAAAAATTCAAATACGTTTCAAAAATTTTTCATTTTTGGTAAATTTTTGGCAATTTAACAATTTTTTAAATCAATAGAGGGACCCTTTTGTTTTTTTCGGCAAATTTTTCCGAATTTTTTCCAATTAACGAGGGATGACTGTATACGATTTCATTATTAAGTGCAAGGAGAGAATTTTGCTATTATTCTCTTATCGACCACGACAGGACAATTGCTAATTGTTGCCTGATTTATTGCTCTCCAATTTGTTTCACTACATCATCCCACGAGAAATGACACTCGGTTAGGAATATTTTAAATTTTGCTCAAAACCTATTTACCAAAAAAAGTAATAGAGAAAAGTAATTCAATATGAATTCGTTATCAAACAGGAAATTATAATAACTAAAGACCCCAAAAATATTTTTTAAATAAAAAAATATTTAAAAAATATTTTAGACTTTTTTAACTAAAATATTTAAAAAATTTTTTTTATTTAAAAAATATTTTGCATATTTTGGGAATTTTACTTATATTTTAGTAAATATTTAGGCATTTTTGGGCAACTTTCGTGATTTTTTGGCAAAATATTCGCAAAATATCCGCCGCGAAATTTTTCTTGGCGGAGAAATTTTACCAAAAAATTTTGCCGAAAAATTTTTTTACGAAATTTTTCAAAAATTTTTTTTATTTTGCCGTTTATTCCAAAATTTGTTATATTTTGTTGAATTTTAGCTTTTAATTTAGTCTGAAGTAACAATGAAGGCTAAAAAATCAGAATTAAAGTCTAGAATCGGCAAAAAAATATTTTTGGGGTCTTTAATAATAACTGTATCAAAATATTATAAAACAATAATATGAACTTTTCAAGAAAAAAAATTTGATCTAAAACAGAAATTTTTCAGTTTATTTCATAAAATTGAGTTAATTCATAAGTGTATCACTCAGTTTTAAGACATTGCCAAATTCCATCATTCCATGGATACGACTACAAATGTACTCTCAATACTGTTCAACTTCTACTTACTTTATCTCATCAAGTTTTATTCCACTTTTGGAGTAAAACTTTACCAGTACCTGCTAACTGCAGACGCTTTCCTGGATCTCTGTCTCGCTATAGCCACATTTTTGGCACAGCCGGTTTGTGTACCGATGGGGTACGGTGAATCCCCCCACGCTCACCATTTTCACCATAACTTTTTCCAGAAAATCCGAGAAATATGTATAATGGCTGTAATTAAAGCTAAGACTCTTAGCTACCTATCGGTATATTGCATGCCGCATCTCGATTAACGGTTCTCAAGTTTCAAGACTTTTTGTCTCAAATGTTCGAATTTTCGCGAAAATTCAAGAGTAAAGAGAAAAAATTGAATCTCGAGAATTTTGAATCGAGATCCGTCGTACAATATACCAATCGGTAACCAAGAATCATAGCTTTAATTTAAGCCATTACACATATTTCTAGAATGTTCCAGTAAAAAGTTATGACCAAAAATGGCAAGCATGGGGGGTTTCACCGTGCGCCGTACCGATAGAATGAGGTCCAGAAAAACATTTTCTGGATTACATTTTTACTATAATATTTTTATGCTATAAGATAGGTTTTTAGGCAGCAAAAATAACGAAAAAAACTTTTTTGATAAAAATGTGGATTTTGGACAATTTTAGCATTTTTTTATTATTGTGCTAAAATTTTACAAAATGTAGTAAAAAATATCAAAATTTGTAATAGGAATTCAAATTCGCTCCAAAAAATAATAGTAAAAATACTAGTAAAACTAGTAAAAATATCCGCTTTGGTCCATGTTTAAGCAAAAAAATGAAGTTTTTAGACCAAAAGCAAAATTGTTTGAGTAAAAAGGTTCGTGTTTTGACAAATGGATTTTGAAATATGCTAACCGTTTTAGATCCCGCTCACCGGAAACGGATACTTCGTATACATGTCAAATGGTTTCTTCGCCGATCGTTCAGCTACTATTGACTCGCTTTTGATAATTATATTCTGCTTTTTTATGCATACAAACATTCTGTGGATTCCGATTCAGTTTGTCTACCGATATCGATTACTATGTAAAGAGAAGTGAGGCGTTAAGATTGTACAAAGACTTTAGGGAATAATTGGAATTACAACTTTCGACTCAAATATTTGATCAGAATGACAACTTTTTCCAAAAGTTTATGCTCCTGTTCAACTTTAGAGTTGGTTCCGCTTATGCCAATGTGTCAATAATCACAGTTTCGCTACTCTATTCGATAATTTCTCTGGCAATTATCATGGATTTCTTCCGCGTTACTGATCTCCAAGCCGAAGGACAACATGTTCTGGAATTAAACCAATGGCCTGCAGAAGCCGCAAAGCGCAAATTTCTCGTTGTTCATCAAGTTGTCAGTTCATTACCTACTGGGAAAGCCATGCTGCTTCGCAGCAACCCCTAGAGGGCCTTATTAGAGTCGGAAAAACTGTTTTGTCGGAAAAACTGTTTATTTAACATACCGTAGTAAGTGAGTCTGACGTCAGATTCGAATTCAGCACCATCGAAAACCCCTGGGTACCAAAAATCAGCCTTGTACATACTTTGGTTTGGAAAAAGTGGCTTTTACAAACAATTTTTTTCAAAAACGCGGCAAATCAAAAAGTGTAAAGGCAAAGTGGTCCAGAATTGTCTCGAAAATTGATTGGGAACGTAAAAAACATCACATGGTATAGACAAAACCCTTAAAGCACATTTTTCGGTTTTGGCGCGAATTCAAATTTTCAAATTTCGGGTCTGAAAGTTTTTACGGGACCTACAGCCTCAGGGCTTTCCAATGAGTTATCACTCGCCCCGATCTGACGGCGGAAAGGTGCCGAAGTGATATTGTAATTTTAACGTCACATACAGACTACAGCTGCAGTATTTAGGGATACGGTATCTACCTAAACTAAACTCTTGACTATACCTTTAGACCAATTGGAGAACTATTTTGTGCATAGCGCATTGGACTTTTACGTGCACGGCCAGTATTTTCATTGTGATTTGGTGCGAAAAACGGATTGCTCATGAGATTGGGCAGCCTACACATTCCGCGACGCGAAAGATGCACAAAGAATTCCATCGCGCGCTTCTGGCTATGGTCAGCTACATTTTGTTTAATTTTTTTGTTAAAGCGGTAGTACCAGCGCTAAACCTGAAGTGAGCTGCTGTTACAGTCCGATTTGTCAAGATAAGTACCAAGCAAACGCATAATTTCGCGGACTGGTCTATTCGAATTGGTCTATTCGAGCGTTTAAATTCGCGCCATGTCAGTTTACCCCATTTAGAAGGGTGCTAGCTTAAATCTGATATTGCTAAGCCCATCTAAAATCGTATTCTATAGGGGTTAGCAATATCAAATTTGGGCTAGCCCCATTCTATAGGGGCTAAACTGAAAAGGCGCGAATTTAAACGCATAAATATCAATCCGCGAAATGCGTTTGTCTGGTAGTGTTCTGCTTTTCGCACACCTCTGTGTCTTGAAAAGGGACAAAGATCTGGAATAACCGTACAAAATTTCCCATTTTCAAAAAATATTTAGGGCCGGTGAGATAGGGACAATCAGAAAATAGCCGTAAAAGATCGAAAAAAATTTAATTCAAATCAAGTTTTCCCGCCATGCCTGCCACAATCAAGGCTCGTCCATTTTAGCTCTTCACTCCAAAGCCTTTTATCAGTCATCCTTAGTAGAAATCGTTTACAGTAAGAAGTGATTATCTGTATCATTCAAAAATCGAATTTCCGTTATTAACAAATCCTGAAAAAAACACGTTGGGACACCGGCCGAAAATTTCATATTTTGGGTCAAAAAGTTGCCTTTTGACACTTTTCTGGAAACCCACTTTACAAATACACACTCACACCGGTACCTTAGGAACCACACTTACAGTTAATCTTTCCTTATAAAAGAAAACATATAATTTCTAGGCCATATGTCCCTTGTTCACAACATCCTTCCCCGTGTTCTACTTCTGCATAACAATCGCTCTGCAATTATGCCCAGGGCAAATCTCTGTTCTCATGGCCATTGTTCTTACGTCGATCACCGTTTTCAATCCTCTTACTACGATCATTTGTTTCCGTTGCTACAGACAAGTCACCGCTCGGCTTCTTTGTTGCGACTTGGGCTGCATGAAAAAGCCGGAGATTAATCCAGGATTCGAAACAACGCTTGTGGCAACCACATAAGCTATGAAGGATATAAAGAATACGAATTTTGTGAAAGACTTTTATATGAAGAAATGTTGTTATGTTATTTGTATGCCTTTTGGTATAATATAATATTTTTATTACGATCGGAAATCTGATAGTGACGTCATATCGAGAATTTGGTGTGCAAGTTAAAGTTATAGGTTCAAACACAACTGCTTACTTACTATGTTCGGTTATGTGTAAAACCGGTTTGAGATTTTAAATAATAGCTTAAATGATCTTAAGACTTAGGTGAACAACTTAAGAGTAAGTTGGAGAGGGATTTAGACTTAAGAGTAAGTTCAGAGGCTTAAGTTTGAGCTTACTCTTAAGTTTAAAGCCAAGTCTAAGGCTTTTTAAATAATAATTTTAAGCAATTATTCAAAGCTTAGGCTTACACCTTTCTATTTTAGCAATAACATGGAATGCTATGATATATTTTTGCAACATGTGCGAACAGTGGAGAACACATAGAGAATGTTGCTTTTATTTAATAACATTTACACAGATTCTTGCAATTACAGAGCACTTGATAGCTTATCAAACTAATCTCCACGTTTATTTTAATATTACTGTAGAATCAAATCTATAATAAGAATGTCTCATTGTTTGCGACAGAAACACTAAAATATTGTCTTAGATTGTATAAGAGAATAATGTCATTCTGTAACAAAATTAGTTATGGTTCATATCTGGAAGATAAGGGATGACTTGTTCTACGCCAGCCACACGAAGGATGTAAACAAGTCACAAAAAGGGCGGCAATTTGAATGGGGTTTTCGGGCTAAATCAGTCTAAGTTTGTCTACAAACAGTCTATATTTGTCTAAGATACTCTAAATCAATCACTCTACAGTCTAAAACTGTACCACCAAAATCAGCCAAGACCCCATTCAAATTGCCGCGCTTTTTGTGACTTGTTTACATCCTTCGTGTGGCTGGCGTAGAACAAATGATCCCTTACTTTTCAGATACTACTATGCGTATGGGGCTGTGATCACCGTTTGAATTGGCGGGTGAGTGCCTGCATGCCAAGAGAGCCTTTGCATTCAGGCTAAGAGGGTATATAAGGCATTTCGAGACTATATGATGAAACATTTGGTAGGAAATCGACCCCCTTGAACCCAAATCCGGGTTCAGATTTGAACTTTGATCTTTAATTTTTGAACTTTTCCTTAAAATCCTGGAAAAATCCCAATTTTAATGGAAAAAGTTCAAAAATTAAAGATCAAAGTTCAAATCTGACCCCGGATTTGGGTTCTGCGGGGACGATTTACTCTCCAAGGGTTTCATCATATAGTCTCGAAATGCCTTATATAGCCTCTTGGCCTGCATGCAAAGGCTCTCTTGGCATGCAGGCACTCACCCGCCAATTCAAACGGTGATCACAGCCCCATACGCATAATAGTGTGAACCGTACTGCTCATTTATTCTCGCTAACAAAATTCTTCCAAAACAAATTCTATTCAATAGGGAGCGGGTCTGCGGCCATTTAGCCGACCTCGGAGTCTATCTTGGGCTTCACGCTCCCTCTTCATTTGCGCCTGTTCAAAGTCCCAATCGGCTTGTCTTTGTTCTTCCGGTGTCAGTTTTCTTCTTAAATATGTTTTATAACAGACTTCATTAGAGTGCAAAAAATGAATGTCAGAATTATTTTTCAACAGTTACCTTTGATTTTGGACATTTACTATCGGGGGTTGACCGTACGGTACGCCTCCTGCTGGTGGAGCACCACCATAGCCCCCATTGCCTCTGCGAGCGTTTGGAAGTCTGAAAGTAAACGTCTAAAGTACTTTTCCAACAGTAATGTCGACTAGTAAAAGCAAAATTATACAGTAAACGACATCAGGAAGGTAAGTGGTTTTGAATTCGCGCAAAAAAATAGTGACGCAGAGGTAGAAGAATAGAGTTAAAAAGCGTAAAGGTTATTTGTATAACAGAAGTGGTACTTTTTTGTTAGATTTGGAATGTGGCATTGTGCAACAACCCTTAACCCATTATTTCCTAGTGTATCCAATTGGATACGCAAACTTTGGAGTAATTTTTGTCCAATTTTTTGACCTCCTAGCTCAAATCCGATATTGCTCTTATATAGCCAACTTTTTGTCCTGAATCAGGATATGTAATTTGTTTAGCCACTTTATCTACGATAATGCGCTAAAAAATGGTTATTTCCGAGACACACCCCCGAAAATCGAGGAAAATTGGCGAATTATGGGGCGGGGTCACCGTAAATTTTACGATTTCTAAAGACCTTCGTAACTTTCGAAATGTGTCGCCTTTTGCGGAAATAAAAAAACTTGTGGAATCCAATAAGCTTGTCAAATTCCGTGCAGGACCTGATTTTTTTGGTGCAAATTTGAATTCACGCCAAATTTTCGAGCCCCGTCCAAGTATTTTTTCAAGTAACTTTCAGCTTATTTGATCATATTCAAATGTCATAACATAAAATTGACTGTTTTCCTTTAACAATTTATATTTTTATGTCAAAATTTGAAACTTTGATTTTAGTTTCGTATCATAGTTTTGCCCTCGAAATTTGAGTTCACACCTACTCCCTCCATTAACCCTTCATTGCCCAGTGTATCCAATTGGATACGCTAACTTTGGGTCAATTTTTTGGCCTTCTAGCTCAAATCTGATATTGCCCTTATATAGCCAACTTTTTGTCCTGAATCAGGATATGTAATTTGTTTACCCACTTTATCTACGATATTGCCCTGAAAAATGGCCATTTTCGAGACATACCCCCGAAAATCGGGGGGTCACCTTAAATTCTCCGATTTCTAAAAACCTTTGTAACTTTCGAAATTTGGCACCTTTATCGAAAATTTAAAAAAAAACTTGCCGAGTAAATCGGCTATGCAGAATCCAATAAGTTTGTCAAATTCTGCGCAGAACCTGAATTTTTGGTGCAAATTTGAATTTTCGAACCCGTGAAAATCGCCATTTTTGATCGAATTTCGAAAAAAAATTTTCCCATTATAAGGGGCCCAAATGAGCTCTGTATACCAAAAATCAACAAAATTCCACGGTCGGGCAATGAAGGGTTAAAAGATCATATTTTAGGCTTAGACAAAGGCTTGGCCTTAGATTTGGTCCTCCTGAAAGAAAAACCTTATAGGGGTTAAATTCATAATTATTGTTTGAATTTGGCGGCATTGTTGTAAATCTGTAACAAAAATGAACCAATTCTGTGACATCGAAAACCCTCATGTGTTAAAAAGACGGAGAAAGAAGATGCGTGGGCCAAGGAAGAAAAAAGAGTGTTTCAAGGATTCCTAACAGCCAGTTGATGTTTGTTGGATAAAAAGTTGGATGTTATTATCATCGGCCAAGGAGAGTTGAACAGAATAAGTATTGGCGTATCTTCTGCTCTGTCAAATTTCGGGCGCGAATTTAAATTTTTGAAAAAAATTCGACAGGTGAGGTTGGAATGTGTTAAAGCCGTCTTTCGGCTGTTTTTGCGTATAAGGTTGTGGACCGATTTGGACCTATTGTCTTGTGCACACCAGAGAAAGAAAGAAAGATCTCTCATCATTTCGAATACAATTGCTTTGCCTTTTGAAGGTGATTGTTTGCGAAATGGTGAGAGATTTTACTTTCTTAGTCTGGTTGCACTAGAAAATGCCAACCCCACCTTGTCGAATTTTTTTTCAAAAATTTAAATTCCCGCCCGAAATATGACTGCGCAGTAGATACGCTAAATACTTATTCAGTTCAACTCTCCTTGCCCGAGGATAATAGGAGACGCACTTTTCTTAACCCCCAGTTTTTGGCGCAAATTCAAAACTCTCTTGTTGTCCTGAAGTTTTTTGGAGTATTTTTCAAATATTGATTGAAAATCTTTTAGCATTGACTAACCCTGGAGCTCCTGCCTGAGGTACTCTTCCCCCGGGCCCTTTTTTCGCAATGTAGCCTAGATTGGTGGGGTCTCGTGGATCTGCACTATTAACGCCTTTGGCACCCGGCTGTGACTTGTTGCTCTTCAACAACTCCTCCTCCGCTTTCTTGATTTGACGTAGTTTTTCCGGATCAATTTTTTTCATTTCTGCATCGTCGCCTAACAATTCTTCTTGGTATTTCCATAGTCTATCTTCAGCCTGCTTAGCCAGCCTCGCTTGCATTTTCTCCCTGTCCTCTTTATAATCGCCATATTGTGCTTGTGTGAGATGTCTTATTATGGGACCTTTCGTCAACTGCTGTTTAACAAATTTGCTGAAGTCGACTGCAAAACTTATAAAAATTATCAAAAGTTGAATCTTTGAAAGTCTTTTTTTATTTTTTATTCTTCGATATTTTCTGAACTTTTTAATTAACGGTACTTCTGCAGTTCTCCCTCTGCTTTTTCAAAAAACGCAATTTTTTTGAAAAATAAAAATTTTTAGTAGAAAATTCCCCTGTCGATATGATCGAGGCTGTTTTAGAATAGCTCCATCTTTTGGCAAATTTTCAAATTTTTGCCGCGAATTTGAACTTTTTTGAATTTGTAATAAATCCAAGATTTTGTCAATTTTTATAGGTAACATAATTTTTCTGAGTTCACTTTTCCTACCTAGACGGAAAATAGTATGAAAAGTACATACAGTTTTGACAAAAAGGCCATTTTTTCCAAAAAGTCAATTTTGCGAAAAATTCCAAATAATGATAGTTTTTGCCCAAAAATTTTTTTAAATAAAAACTGAATGTACTTTGCATACTATTTTCCGTCTGGCTAGGTAGGAAAAGTGAACTCAGAAATATTATGTTACCTTTAGCCCAAGAAGGGCCGGTGCGCCCAAGTGTTTATATCGACACAACTTTTTGTCCTCTACAAGAATATGGAAGAAAAAAATTTCGGTAATGGGAAATTTCGAAATCTTAGGCTGATTTCGAAAGCTTTGACAGGCAATATCTATTTTTTCTTGATAATATGGACAGTAGTGTTATATATATCGTTTTTGAAATGTTTAATGCCAAAATAACGCCAAAATTTGACGTTTTTTGTTGAAACTGATCCGAATTTTGAATTCAGCGTCCTCGAAAACCGCCTTGTATGTGAAATTTAGGGCAAAATGTCTAAAAAACATTGAAGTGGGCAAAACGCCAGAAAGTGGTGCTTTCATACGCCAAATGCCAAATCTGATTCCAGATTTGAGTTTAGCGTGTTCGAAAACCCCTGGTGCAAAAAATCTGGCCAGTATATCGACTAAAACGTCAAAAACTGACCATAACGGGCCGTACCCTCAGCAAATGTTTTTCTAAATTCCAGTTTTCCGAAACTTTTTTTGGAAACTTCCTCCCAGTGTAAAAGAACACAAATGTGCCCCAGAATTTCCTCTACAAAATACTGTTTACCGCAATATTGTATGTGGCTCTATCAAAAAGTTACGGTCATTTTAGTGTGGAAACCTGGAGATGGAAAAAATGTCTAAATTTTGAATTTCCCGCTATAACTCATTTTTCGTGGTGTGACGACGGACCGCAAAGCAGGTATGTACATACCCCAGGACATGGGCTTTCCAACGATATATAACACTACTGTCCATATTAGCTAGAAAAAATAGATATGGCCTGTCAAAGCTAACCACCTAGAGCGTTTTTGTTGAAAAAAGGTGATTTCGAAATCAGCCTAAGATTTCGAAATTTCCCATTACCGTAATTTTTTCTTCCATATTCTTGTAGAGGACAAAAAGTTGTATCGATTAAGACACTTGGGCGCACCGGCCCTTCTAGGGTTAAAAATTGACAAAATCTTGGATTTATTACAAATTCAAAAAAAGTGTTCAAATTCGCGACAAAAATTTGAAAATTTGCCAAAAGATGGAGCTATGCTAAAACATCCTCGATCATATCGACTATTCAGGTCCTTTTGTCCCATACCAATAGAAATTGCGTTTTCCTATTTGTAAACAACTCCTATCTAGCGAGTTAAACAGATTGGGTCCCGCCACGATCTGACTGAATTTACAGTATATGCATCCAAATCCAAAGTATTGACTAGGAAAAAACATTTTTTTTGAGACGCAACAAAAAAACTAACTTCATATTCGTGTTCAGTGCATCGAAATTGGCTAGAAAAAGTGTTTTCCAGGATTTCAAAAATTGCGGAAATCAAATCCATGATACCCTCCCTATGTTTAAAATAAAATTTCGCAACCATAGGGAGGGTATCATGGATTTGACTTCCGAAACTTTTGAAACACTGGAAAACACTTTTTCTGGTCAATTTTGATGCGCTGAGCACGAATCTGAAGTTAGTTTTTTTGTTGAGTCTCAAAAAAATGTTTTTTCCTAGTCAATACTTTGGATTTGGATGCATATACCGTAAATTCAGTCAGATCGTGGCGGGACCCAGTCTGTTTAACTCGCTAGATGGGAGTTGTTTACAAATAGGAAAACGCAATTTCTATTGGTATGGCCCAATAAATAAGCATTCTAGACAGGGGAATTTCTTCTGAAAAATTTTTGACATTGATTTTCTTTGTGGGACGGGGCCAACTGCAGAAAATTGCCTTTGAAAAATAGGCAATTGAACTGCAGGACTGCAGAAGAACCTAATTTTTGAATTATGCATTTTTAGCTAATTTTCAACATTTACCCAAATTACCGAGAATTTTGTACGCCAAACACAGAAATTTGAAAAAATTTCACCAATTTTGGACTCCAGTTCAAATTTGGTTTAAATACTTACAATTGTGGTCTTCAACAGCCTCCAATACGCTCATCGTTTTACCCGTTTCTGTTTTAAAAGAACCTTTCTGGAACCAGGGGTGCTTTAATATGCCATTACCGTTGGATTTGTATCCATCATTTAGCACGCCGAAACGTCTCGCAGGATACCGATCCAGTAACTTTATGACAAGATCCTTAAATTTTTATTAATACTATTCATTCCAGGAGCACTAAAATTCATACCTTTGGACCTTCTGTGATATGGTCCGGGAATTTCAGCTAAATTGAATCTAATGAAAAATATCGTTCACAAAAAATGAATTTGTTGAGTCTAGCTCCCATTTTTTGCCATAACTTTTTACTGGAACCTTCTAGAAGGATGAGTAATGGCTTAAATTAAAGCTAAGACTCTGAGCTACAAATCGGTATATTACTTGCTGCATCGTGATCCAAGATTCTCGAGGTTTAATTAGTTTTGTCTCAAATTCTCGAATTTTCAAAAAGTTGCAAATTTTGTGTCAGAAATAATTAAATCTCGAGAATTTTAAATCGAGATGCGGCAAGTAATACATCGATTTGAAGCCCAGAGTATTAGCTCTGATTTAAGATATTACTCATTATTCTAGAATGTTCCAGTAAAAAGTTATGGCGAAAATGGCCGCGGGTAGGATTTTTACCGTTTCCCGAATTTGTTATTGACGAATTTTAAATTCGCGCCAGTTCACATTGGTTGGTGACCAATGTTCCCATCATATGATTAAAACATAATGAATAAAACAGTGATAATAACATATTACATTTTTGAAACGGTTTTTTGAAAGTGATAAATCCTTTAAGTAAGTTAAAGCGGTAAGTTTGTAAGATGGAATTGATCTTTGATGCCTTATTTTGTCGGTCTGTCCCGAATTTTGACTACAAACTACAAATTTTGTAATTTACGGTATTTTGCCATTTCAGGCCGAAATTTTTGGCACCCGGGGGTTTTCGGATACGGGGAATCCGAATCCTTGGTCAGATTTTGGGTTTCAGGATTCAGAATCCCGGATTCTGATGCACCGTGCCAGTGCTTATTTTTGTCGGTCTCTCCCGAATTTTTGGAAGGGCCATTCTATCCAGTCATTCCATCTATTATGGAGACACGGAGGTCGGGCGCGGAGCGCCCGACCTTCTCCCTTGAAATGCGAGGGAATTTAGAACATATTCCATAGGACCACCCAGCGGCTTCGCCGCATGGCGGCGCCCATGGTCATCCAGGATTTTCCGGATTTCTGGAAGCCATAAATCCCGGCAGAATCGATCTTTGTCGGCGAGACCGGTACCAATCGTCTTGTCTCGTCGAGACGAAGCGATTGACGTATCACACGCCCGGATCCGAGCGGCGCAGCGAAACTTGCCCTTTTACGTGACCCACGTGACACACGGATGTCACGTTTTCACGTATGTCACCCCCAATTCTGACATTGACAACCTCCCCCTAAAATCATGGGTTTTTGGGGGTTCGCGCGAGTTTGGGGTCCGGGACCCCCAAAAAGTGGTGTATTCTGTTGGGCGGGGACGGAAAGACACCTATCAACTTAGAGGGACCCGATAAGTATGCATGTATATAAAAGTTTTAATCAGACTCCCATAGGGAGTCACTAAAGCTAGTATGTCGTAAGTCCTCAAATTCGCGGGTCCAATTCTTTTGTTTTGGCCTCCTATGAAATTGTTCCCAAGCTACTTTCCATCAGGAAAATTAACTTTGGTTCCTCCAAAGTCCAGTCATTAAAATGCAAAAAAGGGATTCCAGAAGATTGTTCCCGCATTGACTGCACTGTGATTAATAAATAATAAAAACATACATAACTCTTGCCTTTCTCGTCCCTCTCTCCTCGGTAATAACGAATTAGGTTGTCTACGAAATCCGACCCATTACTATGTTCTTTAATGAAAGGCACTCGCCCAGTTAGCATTTCGTATACCATGATTCCGAGAGTCCACCAATCCGATGCATAGCCTCGTTCCTTAAAGTGAAAAAATTAATGGGATTCCTATTTCAATGTCTTTCATAAACTATTAAAAGAAATTTCCGTTTCCTGTTCAAATAGGCAGCGAGTCTAGGTAAACCCCCCCGCGGCCATTTTTTGGCATAACTTTTTACTGGAACCTTCTAGAAGGATGAGTAATAGTTTAAATGGAAGCTAAGACTCTGGGCTACAAATCGGTATATTACTTGCCACATCTCGATTCAAGATGCTCGAGATTTAATTATTTTTGTCTCAAAATTTCAACTTTTTTTGAAAATTCGAAAATTCGAGACAAAAATAATTAAATCTCGAGAATCTTGAATCGAGATGTGGCAAGTAATATACCGATTTGTAGCTCAGAGTCTTAGCTTCCATTTAAGCTATTACTCATCCTTCTAGAAGGTTCCAGTAAAAAGTTATGGCAAAATGTCGAGCGGGGGGGGTTTACCGGGGGTTTTACCCATTCCCATAGGCAGCCAGCAGCGTTGGCTTGGCATTGTGTGGGGCAATTGAAATGTTAGGGAAAGTCACAAGTTGGGAAAAACACAGCTAGCCGGGTTCGAAAACCCTCGTTCGGGAGCAAGCGGTCAAAATCCCACCGGACAATATAATCCGCCCGGTCGAAATCCTCCCCGATTATAATCACCCAAAAGTCCAAAAAGCATGAAAATGCTCATTTTTTTTGGTGATATGGTATTTCACATTAATTTTTGCCCAATTTTTTAGGTGTTAGGCTGCATGCCTAAGCCAATGCCAAGCCAACGCTGCTACCCGCCTATTTGAACAGGAGTATGGGAAGTTTTTTATTTGATTTACCGAAAACTCTCTAATTTAACCCCCGGGGTATAATTATTCAATCGACCTCTAGGGGGGCAAAATTAGAGGGGGTAAAAATAGAGGGGTAAAATTAAACCGATCGATTTTTCGCGCGGCGCGAAAAATTTTTGGCAATTTTGCTCAAATTTCAAAAATTTTCGTCATTTTTTGACAATTTTTCAAAAAAAATTCAAAATTTGAATTCCCGCCCAAAAAAATTTGAATATTTTTTTTACAGAATATGGGAAAATTTTGCAAAAAATGGCAAAAAATAGGTAAAAAATTAAAATTTTTGGGAAAAAATTTGAATTTTTGGCATTTTGGAAAATTGGCCATTTTGGGGGTAGGGTCAAAATTAGAGGGGGTATAATTATTCAATCGACCTCCAGAGGTGGCAAAATTAGGGGGGTAAAATAGAGGGGGGTTAAATTAGAGACTTTACGGTAAACATTTTGTCGAAGGCAGAGGCGGATTAGTATATTAGCAGGAATTAAAAAAATTCCAAAGATACTAATCACTGTTCCATTTGAGTGCATCTTTGCAACTGTTTATAATAAGTTACTTATAGCGTTTGTCAAAATCGTTTGCTTACCTTGCCGGCATGAACTTCTGGAGATATGTAGAATGTTGTACCAGCACCGGACGTTGTAAAAGGATCGCTGCGTTTGACTATTTCGGAAACACCAAAATCGGCGATCTGGAAAAAGTAGTGTACCGTAAACTCTCTAATTTAACCCCCGGGGGGTATAATTATTCAATCGAGCTCTAGGGGGCAAAATTAGAGGGGGTAAAAATAGAGGGGATAAATATTAAACCGATCGATTTTTGGGATTTTTGCTCAAATTTCAAAAATTTTCGTCATTTTTTGACAATTTTTCAAAAAAATTCAAAATTTGAATTCCCGCCCAAAAATTTTTTTGCCATTTTTGCAAAATTTCGGCAAATTTTTGAAAAATTTGGGAAAATTTTGCAAAAAATGGTACAAAAGAAGTATAAAATTCAAATTTTTGGGCAAAAATTTGCATTTGCGCCAAAAATTTGAATTTTTGGCATTTTTGGAAAATTTTGCTATTTTGGGGGGGGGGGGGTAAAGTTAGAGAGGGGTAAAAATAGAGGGGGCTGTAAAATTAGAGAGTTTACGGTATTTGGCAGTGGCTTCGATAACTCTATAACGGTTTTGCTCCGAGTTCAAAATAAATCAAGAATCATATTCTAAATTTTACGGAATAAACATCGGCTTGATGGTTAGAAGGCGCTCTAAGGTACCTTTCGTGAATCTTGAGAGTGATCCGAGAGAGTCCCGGTAATAATCATCCGCGGCCATTTTTGGCTTAACTTTTTACTGGAACATTCTAGAATAATGAGTAATATCTTAAATCAGAGCTAATACTCTGGGCTTCAAATCGATATATTATTTGCCGCATTTCGATTCAAGATTCTCGAGATTTAATTATTTTTCTCTCAAATTTTCGAATTTTCAAAAAAAGTTGAAATTTTGAGACAAAAATAATTAAATCTCGAGAATCTTGAATCGAGATGCGACAAGTAATACATCAATTTGAAGCCCAGAGTATTAGCTCTTATTTAAGATATTACTCATTATTCTAGAAGGTTCCAGTAAAAAGTTATGGCAAAAAGACCGCGGGTAGGGTTTTGACCGGTTCCCGATCCGAGATCAAAAATAAGGCCAGATCTCGATTCAAAGGGTAGAAAAACGGAACAGAGTGCTGACGGCTCGCTCGTGAACGGGGAATGGGACAATGCAAAAACCCATACTTTACCTTCAGTCTTCCACTTTGTTCACCGTCTTCGTTAAGAATAAGGAGAGTATTTTCGGGCTTTCCATCCAACCACAAAATTCCTCTATCGTGCATGCAGCCAATAGCAAGCACTAACTGTATCGTAAACAGTTTAACAAGAGGTTCAGGAAGTCGTTGATGGTCTACGATTAAGGCGAGTAGCTCGCCGCCGTCCGCTAATTCCATCACCGTCTGAACATCACTGCTTCCCTAAAGAAAACCTTATCTTATATACCGTAAACTCTCTAATTTAACCCCCTTCTTGTTTTACCCGCCAAAAATGCATATTTTTGGCGCAAATTCAAATTTTTTGCCAAAAATTTGACTTTTAACCTTTTTACTATTTTTTGCAAAATGGTTCCCAAATTTTGCAAAAATTTGACGAAATTTTGGAAAAATGGCAAAAATTTCGAAAAAAATTCGAAATTTTTGGGCGCGAATTCAAATTTTGAATTTTTTTTGAAAAATGTCAAAAAATTACGAATATTTTTTAATTTGAGCAAAATCGATCGGTTTAATTTCACCCCTCTAATTTTGTCCCCCCTAGAGGTCGATTGAATAATTCTGCCCCCGGGGGTTAAATTAGAGAGTTTACGGTAGTATTGTAATTGATTTCCGGGAAAATCAGAAAGTGACCTAGCCCCGCTCGGATCGGGTCGTGTGATAGCTCAAAATGCTCCTCTGGATGAGACAAGACGAATGGCGAAAACATTTTCCCACTTTTTGGCTTCTATCGAGAGTTATGAATCATCAAAGTTTTACACACTATTTCTCTTTTTTCTAACCGGTTGGAATGCGTTTTTCGTTTCAGAGCTTTCCCAAAGCTAATTATTTGCACCCGGGGTTTTTCGGGGTGCTGAATCCGAATCCGTGGTCATAAAAATTATCGGGGTACGAAATTTTTCAAAATTTTGGTTTGAAGGAATTTATATGGTCATATAATGTACATTCAAAAGGACCGAAAACGCAATTTGCGACTTTCCCACTTTTACTAAAAATTTACCCAAAAATAGAAAACCAATGACAAAATCCAAAAAACGGAAAAATTTTTTAGTCAAGATGGGACCCATCTAGAGCGCTTATTCGCGTCTTAGATTGTCAATCTTGTTCTATTAGTTTTATTCTTACTAAAAAACGTTCCAAAAAATACAGTCAGAAAATGGAAAATTTTTCTGGAATAATTGAAGATTATTTAAAAATTCACCGAACATAATTCAATATTACATAAAAAGGCCAGACATTTTCAAAAAAATCAATAGGAGGGACCCTATGGTTTGAAAACTCATTTTCTGACAAATTTGTCAAATAATCAATAGGATCCCCCTATTGATTGAACAGCATAAGTACCAGCAGTTAACAAAAAATGTTGTGCAAACATGCCCATTTTTGGGTTGATCCCTCTCTAATCGAGCCCATTTCCGCTCACATGGAGTTTTTTGTACGGATCGCGCTCGATTAGAGAGGGTCGACTGTAATTCATTCACCACAACTCGTAGCCCCCTAGGGGATCCACAACCCAGGTGTGATGTTAAAGCTCTGAATTAATTACCACATCATATGCCAGCATTTGCACTATATATGGACATGGTTCCCTGGACTTTTGTTGGATATGTATTGCCACTTTGAGTTCAAGAGCCGTAGTAGGATGACGTGGGTCCATATGCTTTTTGGCACATTTTTGCTTATTTCTGGTATCAAACACTTCCTCAACCACTCCAAACGATCCTTTGCCCAATACTTTACAGTCAGCCGTTTTTACAAAATCGTTTATATCACGCCATCCATTGACGCTCTTAAATTTGATTGAGCAAATTAATAGTACAACTGTTGCGATAATTAGTCGTTTCATTGGCTGAAAACTATTAACTTCACTTAACCGGACAGATCGGGACCGGCCGATTCTGTCCGGATAAGTGAAATCCGGATAAGTGTAGTCCGGATAAACGTGTGAAATTTATATGGAAAAAATCCGTTTCGGCCAATTTAGTCCGGATAACCGAAGTTTCGCTTAAAAATTTGAATTTTTTGGCGCGAATTTTTATTTTTTTAAATAATTTTGCTATTTTTGGAAAATTTTTGAAAAATTTATAAAAAGTAGGCTGAAAACAGCAAAATTTATAGAAAAATTTCAAATTTTTGACCGAAAATTCGGAATTTTTGGTAAAATTTTTGGTAAAATGCTTGTAATTTTCAAATCAATAGGGGGGACCCTTTTGTCACTAATTTTCCCAATTCAGTCCGGATAAACGAATTTTGTCCGGATAAACGTGTGGATTTTGTATGGAAAAAATCCGTCCCGGCCAAAATCCGTCCGGATAACTGAAAATCCGGATAAGTGAAGTCTGACTGTATTGGTTAATACTATCGACGCCGGCCCGGGCCCGATTAGGCTTCCTTAGACAAAGTTCGAAAAATTTATGGTTCCGACACGAAAACCTGCAGAGTGCAAGTCCCGGGCTATCTGGCCAGGATTCGTTGAACCGTTGTAATTTTGGGTACTAGCTACAACATATAGATATAAGGGAAGAGAAACATACAGGTATGAAAAATGAAAACGTCGGAATGGTTGAAAGAAGATTTCATAAAATTTGCATTTTTGGGATGTTTTGGCAATTTTTTCATATATTTTCCTAAATTTCGGGAAGCAAATTGGTAAAAAGACAAATTGAAAAACGTCAGAAAGAATCGTTCGAAAACTTATAAACTGTCCAAAATCTTGATTAAAAATAACAAATAGCGAAATTCTGATCCTCACAAATTATGATTTCGGGATGAGACAATAACTGGCTTGGACAGGGATGAGGGTGCTGCAGGTTTTTATTATATCTAAAGACCCCAAAAATATTTTTTTTATTCCGGTTTTAATTAATTAAAATATTAAAAAAAATCGCAAAATATTAAAAAAAAATATTTTTTTAATTAGCTATTTTTTGCCGATTCTAGACTTTAATTCTGCTTTTTTAGCCTTCATTGTTACTTCAGACTAAATTAAAAGCTAAAATTCAACAAAATATAACAAATTTTGGAAAAAAACGGCAAAATAAAAAAAAATTTTTGAAAAATTTCGTAAAAAAATTTTTCGGCAAAATTTTTTGGTAAAATTTCTCCGCCAAAAAAATTTCACAAAATTTGTCCAAAAATGCCAAAATATTTACTAAAATATAAGTAAAATTCCCAAAATATGCAACATATTTTTTAAATAAAAAATATTTTAAAAATATTTTAGTTAAAAAAAGTCCAAAATATTTTTTAAATATTTTTTTTATTTTAAAAATATTTTTGGGGTCTGTAATTATATCATACATTTGAGAATAGGTTTTGTTTGCAAAAATTTCTTGAAAACTCTTCTTATACGATTAAAAACCAAGTATAAAATTATTTGCACACTTACTTCTATCCCAAATTTAGTCAAAGGTATAGGCGCTGCAAAATATATAAAAACGTCTTTGATGACGTAAAAGAAGGAAGTATCTTCCAAAACCTAGCTAGCGTCTGTCCGCTCACAAATCCAATACAACATATAGAGTCAATATGCAGTGTGAAGAGACAGAGAACGCAAAACGAAATTTGGCCGCGCAGGTCTGGAGAGAGTGATATTCTTTTCAACTGCGATATTTTTTGTTTGTGGGCGTACAGTTTATATTATAACTTAGTAATTCATGGAAATTAGTGATTCATCAAATGAATCACTAATTTTGAAGGAATAATATCATATGTTAAACAACGTGGCCGGATAGACAAGACGATCAATTTTCCCTGTCGGGTATCGTTTGTGGGCGTACAATTTTCAAAAAAAATGTACGATGAGAGAAGAAGAAATATGCTATAGATAGACAAAAGTTAACAAAAATCTACCTGATTTTTGATAGACATTTCAAAAACGCTATCAAAACTTGGACATCTTATAAGATACCTTTCAATTGAACGGATAGTTATTTTGAAAGGACAGGTAAATAGAGCATATAAACAGGTTACTGCAAATAATTTTTAAAAGGTTATTTAAAATAAGAGCATTTTTACTGATAAAGTACTGATCACTCAAACTGTTCAAATGATAATTAACAGCACATCAAATCATACAACGTTAGAAAATGTTAAGAAAATTAGTCTAAAAACATAATTCAAGAAAGAAATCGCACACCAAATGTCAACCACGTCAATAACAGCCACTTGATTCTTTCTGTGGGCTGCGCGACTGGACGCTTCAGACACACGCAATCCACGGATAACCCTCCCATATATTTGTCCATATCTTTCTCCCTGCCCATATCTTTGTCTATCATACTCATTGTCTATCATACTCTTTGTTTATCATGCTCTTTGTTTATCATGCACACTACTCTTTGTTAGCCTAGTATTTTATCAAGCATATAGTCAGACTCTTCTAATTTGAAAGAACTACTCCAACAGCGACGTACACCCTGTAACTCAACAGGCC
Organism: Ditylenchus destructor; assembly: GCA_022814885.1. NCBI lineage: Eukaryota > Metazoa > Nematoda > Chromadorea > Rhabditida > Anguinidae > Ditylenchus > Ditylenchus destructor. The sequence continues at coordinate 72,996 of JAKKPZ010000218.1, forward strand.
TGCAGGCCGAACAAACGCTATCCAGGCGCGCATGGGCTATCAGCCCCAGCCGCTATATGCTGGGGCTATATGCTGACGCTGGGGTTATATGCTGATTTTTGTTCATCTCGTTGTCTGTCATGATCTCTAGTCTTTTATCGAGTCTTCATTTTTATCTGGTCTATCGATGCCATACAAAACCAAACTGGCTCCTTATAGACTTATGCTGCTTCGCGGCACCAATACCAGGCCTGGGACTTTCCGGTCCGATCAGGAAACAAATCAGTAAAATAAATCGTTTCCGATAAACAAAGTTAGAATGTATGCGTTTTTAACTCAAAAAGAAGAAGTTTTGCTAGAAAAATTTTCGTATGTTAAACAATGTTCATTTTAAGCCGTAAGGTTTGGGCATCTTCAGTCAGACCCTTACGACTGTTGCTATTTAATAAGATGAACATTATAAAGTCCTAATATGATGAAAAAATTGTGAATCAAAAATTAAGATGAAAAGAACAAGATTACAAACAGATTAGATTCACAAACTGGTTTTCAGTATCAAATTTATTTTCGTGGCAAGACAAATTATTTCAAATATGTTTTACGACGAAAATTTTTTACAGACTTATGTTTCAGGTTTTTATAAAAAATATATTATTCAGACCTCAGAACAAAAGAACTGGATGCAAATAAGAGCATTTTTACTGATAAAGTATTGATCATTCAAACTGTTCAAATGATAACTAACAGCGCATTAAATCATATAACGAAAATTAGTCTAAAAACATAATTCAAGAAAGAAATCGCACACCAAATGTCAACCACGTCAATACCAGTCACTTATTATTTGCGTGGGGCTGCGCGCTTCGGACACATGTAATTATGGGGAGCGTTGGCTAAGCGGACATGTATAATTCTTCCATATAGAAAATTTTCACACGTTATTCTCTCCCATATAGTGAATGGATTTCTGCTCATATCTTTGTCTCTCGTGCTCTCTACACTTTGTTTGCCTAGTCTTATTAGCAACCATTTTGTGGGGATAATCCTGTGACACCCACTCCTACGCAGATCTCCAAAACACTAAATCATGCTTCATATCGTAAATTGTTACATTTGCTTTGAGTTTGAAACCGAAAGAAACACCCCTCTACCTCAATAAAGGCTGTATTGAAAATCCATTATTGTTGTATTTGTATCTTTATTGTGTCATTTGACACTTATTATAGTCGCATTTCAATGCATAAACGTTATTATTATTATTAGTCAGATACTTCTCATTTGAAAGAACTACCGCAGTAGCGACCTCTATTAAAGAACTACCCCAGTAACTGTAATTCTACCGGACAAACGCTATCCAGGCGCGCATGGACTATATCCTGACGTATAATGTCTACATACATAATTCACAATGAGCGAATTTATGTTCATCTCGTTGTCTGTCGTGATCTCTAGTCTTTTTCACTTGTTCATTTTTCTGGTCTATCGATGCGATACAAAACCAAATTGGCTCCTTATAGACTTATGCCGCTTCGCGGCACCAATACCAGGCCTGGACTTTCCGGCCCGATCCTTGGTGATGCCAACTCGATTCGAGCTAAATTCAAAAAACGATATTTCCGATCAAAAATTTTGCTTCCAATTTTGGCAATGTTTCAAAATTTTTCTTGAATTTGATGTTTACGCCGAAAAAATTTCCAAAGTTGGCATTTTTAGTTAAATTAGTACAATAATTATGTTTTCATTAATTTACACAATTTTGTTACCCTTTTGTCTAATTTTTAGAATTTCTTTTTTACGCGACAGAAGTTTCTCAAAATTTTTACTTTTTCCTAAAAATTGGCCAAATGTGAAAACCAAAACCAATGGTTTAAGTTGTGCAGAGAGTGAAAGGAGACTCGGACTCGGCGAGGCCTACTACAAACCCAGTTCCCCATCCCATTAGGAGGAGGGGCGGGAGGAAACTAGGTAATTTTTTACTTGTACCTTCTTCTCCCAAAATAACTAGTTTTCTCCATTTTTAGTCCAAAATTTTTCAATGAACCAAATTCGAAGTTGAATTTTTGCAAATTTTTTCAAAAAAAATTTTATGTTCATTACTATTTTTATTCAAACAATCTCTAAAACCAACTGTAGTATTCCATTTACTTCAAAATCCTTATGTTAAAAATTAAATTTCGAAACAGAATTGTCTCACTACGATTTCAATTCTAACTTATAGACAGACATTTTTCATAATTGCTTTCATTTTAAGCTTCTCACTCTTTTCTCTTAATTTATTGCGACCCTCTGCCCCCTTCCCTAAGAAGGGATACAAAATTTACATGCTTTAAGGCTCCTACTGAGGATGGCTCGACCTTATAGCAATTTGACTGTAATCAGGCGTCTAGGATTAGAGCCGAAACGTTTGATATACCTATGCTTATGCGATCATTCTGTCCTATATCTTGTTTTGTACTATTTCTTTTTTGTCACTAAGGTCCTTGCGGCCTCGGTCTTCGGACCATTATGTCACTAAGGTCCTTGCGATCTCCTTTGCTTTATTGGATAACATTTGCCTGTGGCATACTACGTATATCTCAACTTTAGATTTTTACAAATTTAGTTTAAAAATTTAAGAAAATTATAACAAAAACACTATTGTAAATGTTAGAAGTTTTTATCCAGTTTTTGCGACATTTTTTTTTAATTTTTTAATGATCTTCCATTCTCAACTATATTTTTTTATAAACAAATTTATTATTTACCAGACGACGTCATAATTTTTGCGAAACAGATCCTTATCAGTGATTTTGAATTTTGAATTCTACCGCCATATTCGGCTGCATTGCACGGCAGCGTTGGTTCACTTTCCCAATGTTTTGCTTATTTCACAGTGCCTCTCTTTTTTGTTATGCAGGCCAATTGAGTGCTAGTGTGCGGCACTCCTTCTTCGAAGTGAGTTAGGCAGAAAAAGACACGAAGAGGGATTCAGGGACGGCGGCAGAATTCAAAATCACTTATAGGGATATCTTTCGCAAAAATTATGTTGTCATCTGGTAGATCTCATAAAGACCCATTTTCCTTAGTTCAAGGTCAAAAATCTCATCCCTGGCTCGGGTTCCAGCTCGCCAATGCCTAAAACTTCAATGCCTAAAAACTCCAATTCAAGAGGTTCACATTGGGTTAGGTTCATAAAGGTTAGCATAGCACATCCATAGGCATAGGACAGACAGAGAAAGACAAGACAGACATTGTAAATGGGAATAACAAAAGCATTGATACGCACAAACCTTTCAGTTCAGAGAAAGTAATTCTTAACTTCCTTTTTGTAGGCTTAATAAATCGAGACCATGTTTACGCAAAGAATCAAAGCATATAATTACTTTGGCAGGAAAGTTTGGCAGGTGTTTGGCAGGCAAAGGACTAAACATTGATTCTGCGGGAAGAAAAGGTCTTTTGTTAGCATTTTGATATTCGCCGACTTTTGGCCCAATTATTTATTTATTGAAAATTCTATAAGATTTTCTAAATTATGTCTGAGTATAAATCGTAACTTGGAGCAATTTTTTATTCGAGCAGCTTTTCTTGCGCTGTTCATTATTTGTAGCCGCGCCCGACCACAGAACTGGCTCGCCACCTGCGGCGGCTCGCAATTTTTACGGGGTAGAATATTGTACCTATTTTCTTTACGTATTATATGCATTGGGCCCTTAAAAGGGGGTCGGTGTGACAGAAAAGAGAGACCGACTGATTTTTGCGTTAGAGACCTCGTGAATATAACACGACCTCGTGAGAACAGTCCCAAGTCTGACGTTAGATTTGGATTTCCCTGGTCGGCAACCCACGGGTTCCAAAAATTCCGGGATCGATTTTTCGCTACTCAAAAACATGAGTTAAGAATTCTATGTCTTAACGTTACAGACGTTGAAGTCATTGCTGTAACTTAACGGATTTTAGTAATTGTTCGTAACAGTTCAAAAACCAATATGTTCCGGAACAATTTTAGAGCAGTTATGAGTGCCGTCCACTGGATCATTCTTAGCCAGCACATCGTTGGCCTTATGTGTTATATTCTAACTTTATACTTTATTCTGAAGATCCTCCACAGCACTTACAAGTCGAGAAAGGGCGGGAATCGTAGTCAAAATATTTCGCCATCTTTTTTGATTTATTTCATCTTTTGGATGCTACTAATCTTGATTGCAATGCCATCAATTTTTTACGTTCTTGCCAGGTGGTCACCAACAGGTAATTCATTTTCCAAAATACCGCAGACGAAAAAACATACAGTCTACCTTCGTTAATCGGAAAATTCATTTATCGGAAACGATTTTGCGGATTTTTATTTTTTACCGGATCGGATTTTTTTCATACAAATTTCCCTCGTTAATTGGAAACGCTTTCGAAAAAATTTGGCGAATTGTAGTGGTATTTTAAATGCACATTTGAAAAACCGCCAAAACATTAAAAAATTTTTAGAGGCGATAAAAAATACAGATTTTTCCTTATCCCCTACTAAGTATTACACTAACTGTCAGACACCGGTTAGACACTTTTCCGACGCGCTACGGGGGTGTGTGATAGCTTAAAATGTTCGTCTGAACTTCAAACTGGGATTTTTGAAAAAAAAAATTTTTCCCGCCAACCTAAAATTTCAAATTTTGGGCCAAAAAAGTGGCTATTTTGGCCAAAAATTGTCATTTTTGACCTCGATTTTCGATGCTGTCGTTAGAATTGGCTGATTTTGGTGTCAATCGACAGCTAACCTCATGGGAAGACGATTGGCACCAATTTCAGCCGGATACTCAAATACAAATCTCGAGTTATTGACTCTCGAAATTGCCCGGGGGACTGGACTGGACCTGGGAACTGGACTGGACCTGGGAACTGGACTGAATCTGGGGACGGGACTGGACCTGGGATCCCCTTGCTCCCGTACAACAGCTGTTGAGGGCCGCAGGCCCGAAATAGTCTCATGCTGCTCTACTCCCGAACAACCCTTACTCCCGAACAACAGATGTTGAGGGCCGCAGGCCCGAAATAGTCTCATGCTGCTCTACTCCCGAACAACCCTTACTCCCGAACAACAGCTGCTTGAGGGCCGCAGGCCCGAAATAGTCTCATGCTGCTCTACTCCCGAACAACCCTTACTCCCGAACAACAGCCGAGGGCATACTGATGGCGGTGCGCGAAGCGCCGCTGATGCACGCTCCCGCTGTGCACGCTCCTAGGTTTTTTTCCAGGGCCGAAGGCCCTGGAAAAAAGCCTAGTACTTTTATAAATTTGTAATTAAAACGTATCTTATTTGAAAATCTCTCTTTGACTAACTCCAAAATCCCGATAGTGGTACCAGAAGAAACAATTTTGTGGCAAACTGTTTGGCGCCTATTCAAAAATTGCGACCATATTTTTGCTATTTTAAGCTAAATTTTTGAATAATTTCTGAAAAATTAAAAAAAGGTATAAAATGTTTTGGTAAAATACCATCAAAAATTTAAACTCGCGCCAATTTTTTAGTAGTACCCTAAAAAACTTGTCCTCATGTTTCAGGTAATAACGCAAGTCCGTACGGTATATTTTGGACTTCCTTTATGGCACTCGGAATGAATTCTTGTACGCCGATTGTTTTTCCTTGAGCATCGAAAGGATAATGTTTATAAGCAATCCTCTGGCCAAAAATGGCTATAAAAGCAGGATCTTGACCGCCGCAACTATTGTGGCAATTGCGGTGTGTTTTGGATGCAATGTTGCCGCTGTGTTCCAGGTGTTTCCGTTGACAGCAAATATTGAAGGTTGGTCGTTAAATGGTTTAGTTTCCTCATATGGAATGCAAAGACAACCGGAATGAAATTTGTTTCTTATTCTAATAATGGCTAGAATTACAAATATCTGCAAAGAGGTACTTATTTAGTTCACCCCCATCCTAAATTTTTGGCCAAAAATTCATAGGGTGTCCGTATGGCTGAAAAAATCATTTTTCGAAAAATTTGTAAACAATAGGGTCCCTGTGGATTTTAGAGCTAGGGATTTTGGCCAAAAATTTAGGATGGGGTAGATCTACATAAAAATACCTTATAAAATATTTTGTTCAGCCCCTATCGGATGGGAGGCTGAACAAAATAAGTACAGTCAACTCTCGATAATCCGCACATACCGGGACTGGCCGATTTTGTGCGGATTATCGAGAGAATTTTGTATGGAAAAAATCCTTCCGTTGCAAAGTTGTGCGGATAAACGAAATTTCCTATATTCTTTGTCATTTTTTGAAAATAAAAAACAAAATTTGACTTCCCGCTCATAAAATTTTGATTTTTTTACAAAATTTTGACCGATTTTTGCAAAATTTTTACCTAATATGGCATAAATTTTGAAAAATTTTCGAAAAATTTGATAAAAAACAGGAAAATTTTGTATAAAAATTCAAATTTGCGCCAAAAACAGAACCATTTTTCTTTGTGCGGATAAACGAAAAATTTTACTTGGAATATGTCACTTTGGTTCCGCAAAAATCTGTGCGAATCGAATTAATCCGCACAAAATGCGGATTATCGAGAGAATTTTGTATGGAAAAAATCCGTTCCAGCCAGATTTGTGCGGATGATCGAAAGTGCGGCTTATCGTGCGTGCGTATTATCGAGAGTCGACTGTACCTGCAAAAACATGCCACAATCTAGTTTAAGCCTTCACGCGACCGGCTCTCTTCGTGGTTTTTTCTCAAAAATGTCTTGTGTGTACTATTTCTATCAGCGACCTTCTTTTAAGTTTCTTTTTCGCATTTTTTAGGTTGTCTAGTGTTCGCTTGCCTGCTCACAAATACGAGTGGTATTTTCTACACGTACACCAAAATTATTTGTGGGTCATTGAATTTGATCGCCGGCGGCATTTTTCTTCTAAAGTGGTGTTACTCCGAAAACAGAGTTGCAATAGCGCTCGGATCGGCGCAATTGGAACGGAACCGAACCGTCAATAGAATAGCGGTGCTGGTTATATGTCTTGAACTTTGTCTCAACTTCACACCTCAAGTAACAGCAATTATATTATTTCAGGTATGTATATTATACTTCCATTGAGCAAAGGTGGACACCGGAACGAACTAGGCACCGGACTTTTTTAACAAAATTTTGTTTTTCAAGTTTTTACCAAAAACGGCTTCCGATAACTTCGGTTTTTTTCAAAAAATTTTCCTGATTTTGCCGTCCAAAATTTTTTTCGAATATTTGAATTTTTTCAACAAATTTTGCAATTTTTTGGCAAATTATGGCAAAAATAAAAAAAATTAACGAGAAATAACAAAATTTAAAAAAATTCAAATTGACCAAAAATTTGTAAATTTTTGGTGAATTTTTGGGAAAATGTTTAAAATCTTTAAGTCAATAAGAGGGACCCTTTTGTTTTTCGCCAAAGTTTTCCGAAATCGTTTAACGATTAACGATGGAAATTTGTAGTGAAAAATCTGTTCCGGCATTTTTGTTTCCGATAAACGAGTTTTCTGATTAACGAGGGTTGACTGTACCAGTTTTTTTAAAAGAAAATTGGTACCCCGAAAAAATGTTGACCTTTTATAGACCGGACTGCAGGTCTAGCGGACCGTGCTGCGGCTTTAGCAGACCGGCCCAGGCAAAAACCTGATCCGTGTCCCCCCTTGGATGACAACCGCATCTCAGCCTAAGCCAAGTCCAATGGCGGTAGGCCTTGCATTTTTCAAAATTCTCGAACGATCAAATTGATAAGTTAACCGAATTTTTTTTCTTAAGACATCCGGGATTGTGGTCGGTTCGTACATTGGAGCGTATAATTTTATGGGATGCTGTTTCGATATTTTTATATCTTCGTCAATATATTCGTGGAGACTTCACCGGTCACCAGCATCATTTGTTAGAGCAAGCAACTCTTGACTGAGCTCACAACTACTCATCCAAATCTAAAAAACGCTTTGGTAGAATTGGATGAAGCGAATTTGCAATGGCGCGAATTCAAACATCACTTGCTATATTGATGTCATGTACTGTATAATTTTGCATTTTCCTGAATACCGTAAAAAATTGTTCTATGCTATACTACTTCTAGACTTCCAAATGCACGAGTAGACAATGATGGCGACGATGAATCTGGAGTTATTAAATTCGACAAAAATTTTGCAGGTCGAACATAGGTCGAACAGGTCGAAACGGAGGTCGGAATGGTCGAAAATGGCAGTTTTGGTCATTTTAGACATATTGGGTGTCAACAGGGGTCGACAAGGCGACGGAGCGGGGGAGGCCGCGATAGCGGCGGTGCTTTTTCTAGTCAGGGGATAATAATATAGGAATATGTAACATAAAATGTATAAGCGTGGAATATCGTAAACTCTCATAATAGAACTGCCGAAGATTAAGTTTTTCATAAAGCTGCAAAAAAATCTTTAAATTTCAAACTCAAATTTCTCCGATATTTTCAATGACAAAGTTTTTGCATTGGTGCTTTTCTTACGTAACTCGGCGAGATCTATGCAAATATGCTCATATTTTTGGTCGGTCGTACCCGCAAGCACGTTTGGCATTCTGTTGGAGGAGGGATTCCTTGAAGAGTTTACTATATAATAATATGTAATACAGTGTCACTTTGAAAACTTTTTACTTCAATTTATGCTGTATTCTTAATCTTATTCTGGGATATGCTCAAGCGCACCTTTAAGACTGGTCAATAAAGTACGGCTGTCGAATTTAGCGGCCGGATTGATAACACCGTCAAATTTGTCCATTTGAGAATACTGCGCTTCATCGCTTTTACCGATTGCCAGTTTGGGTGAAGGTTTTCGTGACTTTTTTCCAGAAAAAGCAGCCAATTTATCAAAAAATACTTGGGCTTCGGATAACAGCTCGTGTATGAATTTCATGTGCGATTCAATTTTGGTTCCTTCATCGGTCAGTCGAGATTGCAACTGAAATATAGCTTCTAGAGCTATCGCGTCAGCACTCGCTTTAATAAGTTGCTGCTGCTGTCTCATCGGTGACTCCACGGCATTCTGTGGTAGCGACGCCCCACTCGTCGAGTCCCTCTAAGGCGCACTGTGTCCGTCCAAGACGAGCAGAAATTTTCGCTGCGCAGCTCGGATCCGGGCGTGTGATACGTCAATCGCTTCGTCTCGGCCAGCTGAGTCGATTGGTACCGGTTTCGCCGAGCAGATCGGCGATTTATGGCTTCCGGAAATCCGGGAAATCCATGATTTAGGGCGTGGTCCGCGGCGGAGGCCGCGGGTGCGTCCTATGGATTTGTCCTAAACCCATGATGAGCAGTTAAAAAAATCACATGAAAGAAAAGAACAAACCAAGCCTAAGCTTAAGTCGCATAAAGCAGCGGTTTTTCAAGAGCCTAAGCCTAAGTCTTGAACCTAGCTTGAGCCTAAGATATTAAATGGACTCACATAGTGGAAACAACAAAAAGATGGACATTAAGAATTGACCAAAATCTGTTGGGTGATTCTGATGAAAATCTCCTCACAAATCTGAGCAAACATTTGTCTGATCAGATTTCTGGGGAGATTTTCATCAGAATCGCCCATCAAAATCGCCCATCAGAATCACCCATTTTCGGGCAATTTTTAATGTCCATTTTTGGTGTTCTTTTCACTATATGAGTCATAAATATGATATTGATGAGTGGTTTTTATATAGTTTCATATTGTTTTTACAGATTTTCAATAGGCTGAAGCAAATCCGACGAAAATAATTGTCATCATTTTTACATCACACATCTGAATCGCCCCTGATTGTAGCCTCGGCTTTAGAGAAAGGATACCAATTTCAGCTCGATCGGACAGAATTATTTCAGCAAAATTATACATTGAGTAATGATCAAAATCTCGGATATCAGATTAGAGAAAAAGAGACAGTGCGCGTTTAGGCCAAAGTTCGCCTTGCGGTGGTACCGCTAGCGAATTACATCAGCTATTGGATTTCCCTCACCTTGTCTGGGAGCGCGTTGATGATATTGGGCATATATTAATTTTGTACCAAAAAGTCTTAATTTTGTACCAAATCTTTGTACCAAATTTATTTGAGCCTGTTCCCGGCCATTGTTAGCCGATATTTTGTACCCTTTATAGGTTTTCGGCCATGCTGAGTCTGAATTTTACATTAGTTTTGCCCTAGGGTCGACCCTAGGGGTTGAAATGACTACCCTTTTTTGGTTAACAAAAATGGTCCAAAAACGCTTTTTTTGACGTGTTACGGGTAAAATAATTACAGATTCGGAATCAGCGCATCGAATTACCCATAAAACTACTCATTGCAGAGAGTTTTGACACATTTTCAAAAAATCGATTTTTTCAGTTTTCGGACCATAGGGGGACCACATGGATTTTTCAAAAAATTAAGGGTAGTCATTTCGACCCTTAGGGTCGACCCTAGGTCAAAACTAATGTCAAATTCAGACTCAGCATGGCCGAAAACCTATAACCAGTACAAAATATCGGCTAACAATGGCCGGGAACAGGCTCAAATAAATTTGGTACAAAGATTTGGTACAAAATTAAGACTTTTTGGTACAAAATTAAGACTTTTTGGTACAAGCAAAATTTGGTACAAAATTAAGACTTTTTGGTACAAAACTAAGACTTTTTGGTACAAAATTAATATATGCCCGATGATATTTCAAGCTCAGTGCCGCGTAAGCTCTCGCTTGTTCGAGCTGAGGTAGATATTTTTGTTGTTCGTCTTCCAAATATTCTCCAACTTCGGTTGCCCAGTTGGCATGAAGCGTGGTTTCGACTATGGAAGTTGCTTGATCGCTCGACATATCTGAAACATTAGAGAAATTTTATGGCGAAATATCCAACTTTAAAAAAATTACATTCACAGGTACCGTTACCACTCCCAGATAATGCTCCAATAAGTGACGGCGCCGCGGCCTCCGCCGCGTCAGCGAGGAGTATTATTTTGTGAGAAAAGAGTAGTTTATCATAAAGTAAGGGTTGTTTAGCCTAAAACAAATAAACAGGGCGGCGCATCGCGCCGCCCTGTAAGCTTAAGTTCACGTCGGAGCCGAGTTAACACCACTTTCTATGGCCAAGTCTTAAAAACGGGTTTTTGTCTTTTGGCGCGAATTCAAATTATGGATCTCGAATCTGACGTCAGATTCGGACTCAGCGCATCCGAGAACCCCCCGGCAGCAAAAAATCAGACCCGTAGACACCTTGCTTCAAAAAATGTCATTTTTTGGGCAAAAAGTGGCTTTTTTCAAACAAATTTTCAGAAATGCGCCAAAACAAAAAGGGTAAAAACAAATCTGTCCAGAATTGCATCACAAATAGATTGGGTACATAAAAACCACCACTTCCCATGGCCGAAACCCTTAAAAACACGTTTTTACGTTTTGGCGCGAATTCAAAATTTGAACTTTTGGTTCTGAAAGTTTTATCGGGACTTACAGCCTCAGGGCTTTCAAATGACACCTCATTTGCCCCGATCTGACGGAGGAAAGGTGCCGAACAGTTAACTGGGACACGGAGCCTCACAATCTTGCCCTTTAGTAGTTTAGTAAGATTGGTACAGTCAACCCTCGTTAAAGCCCCCCGGATAAAGTCCCACCGGTTAAAGTCCCCCCCTTGGGCCCCTTCCCGTCCCTCCCCAGAGGGACGGGAAGAAAAAAGCATAGGGGTACCACATGAAATTTTTCTCCGGCGCCGCCATTGGCGGCGCCGGAGAAAATTTTGAAGGTTTTTTCCAACTTTTTCCAAATTTTTTCTGCAATTTTTCTTCGAATTTATGGAAAAAATTAAGGTAAAATAGTGCAATTTTAATGAATTGCAGAAAAAATTTGAAAATTTTGGAAAATTGCTCAAAATTTTCTCCGGCGCCGCCAATGGCGGCGCCGGAGAAAAATTTCATGTGGTACCCCTATGCTTTTTTCTTCCCGTCCCTCTGGGGAGGGACGGGAAGGGGCCCAAGGGGGGGGGGGGGGCTTTAACCGGTGGGACTTTATCCGGGGGCTTTAACGAGGGTTGACTGTATTAACCATTAATATGTAAAATTATAATTTTGTCAGGCATCAAGATGCGGATATTTGAAGATAAGTCGTGGTTTATGACGAATTATCTCAACATTTTTGAAACTTTTTACTAGGCTTCGGCGAGTCCGAGTCCGCTCTCTATGTCTGCACAAAGCCTATAGTTTAAACCATTGTTTTTGGTTTCAACATTATATTTCTACTAGCACTGAGGGACTCCCTACGGGAGTCGGTAAATTATGTTTTCTACATGTATACCTATGTTCTAAGTTCCCTCACATTCAATGGGGGAAGGTTGGGTGCACCGCGCCCGACCACAGGACTGGCTCGCCACCAGCGGTGGCTCGCAATGTTTATTGGGTATTCTCAGATTCGGATTCCCCATATCTGAAATCCCCCAAGTGCAATAAATGCATGTGTAATAAATATTAAAATTCAAAAATTGGAAATGTGGAAAAAGTAGGAAAAATCCCATGTTTGGGATGCGGATTTGTTTGAGAGTGAGAAATTATCAGAGCATTCACAAATATGACTTACAATTTTTCTTCAGTCCCATATTCTTCGAGAAAATTTTTCTTCCAAGACTGAATTTTTGAACAGCGGCAATCGCTTCCCTTTTTCCAGTTATTATGGAATCATCTTTTTCAAATTCAATCTTCAGCATTACATGAAATACATTATTCGCGTCATTGGAACCATCGTTATGCGGAAATATCATCTCAAACGTTTTTCCGAGACCGCCTTTTCTTGTATCAGGTGTTTCTTTGATAGCCTTGTTAAATGCTTCCAGATACTGTAAGAGCAGCTCGCATTTTTTGATGACAGATTTATGATCGGACGTTTGGCTCTGAGGATTTTCGGTTATTTGCCGGATCTCATCCGCAGACATCTGTACGGTATTGTCCGTGGCTCTTTTATAGCGAGTAACAGTGCTGAGTGAACAATTGATCGGTTGGAGGTACAATAGGACGAAAGTGAAAGCAAGCATGGCATAGTAGTCGTGTTTCATCTTGGACAGATTTTGGCTAAATATATCAGAGTAAATTCTATTGTTATGATTCGCCAAATTCGCGCCAAATCGAAAAATCGAGTTTTAAGGCATTTCAATTATTACACCGACCGTAAACTCTTTAATTTTGACCCCGAGGATATAATTATTCAATCGAGGTCTAGGGGCTCTCTACATATTCGCATAATGCATATTCGTGTAACGGTAAATTTATATAATTTTTTTTGCACCAAAATATTTTCACGTGGTTTTTGACTGAGATTTTGTACACATATAGGTTTTCGACATCGCTGAATTCAAATTTGCGTGTTCTGCCCGCCAAAATACCACAAAGGGGCGTAATGCCAAAAAGTGGGACAGTATGTCCCCAATTAAAAAATTGGTCTCAAATTCGGATTAAGATATGCTGAAAATTTATGTGGGGTTCGAAATCTCAGCCGAAATCCACGTAAAAATGTCATTTTTCGCCAAAAATGAAATTTTATACGAATTTTCCGTTATACGAATATGCATTATGCGAATATGTAGAGAGCCGGTCTGTTAGAGGGGTCTGAATTAGAGGGTCGAAAAATCCATAAAAATGTATGGAAATTAGGGCGGATATAATTATTCAATCGAGGTCTGGGGGTCAGAGTTAGAGGGAGTCAAAATCAGAGAGTTTACGGTATATCTGGTCATTTTTCTTTTAATCATCTCTTTTTATCATTCAATGATGCAATTTTCTGATTTCTCTTTTATCTCTATCAGTGAAGAAATTTTTTCTGGCTTTTTATCGTAACGTGATAAAATTGTATAACTTTATAATTTTCGTCAGAAGGTAACCGTATTTTGGATTATTGTAGGTCACGCGGTAACTGAATTCAGGATTACTGTAGCTCATAAAGTAACTAATTCTGGATTTCTGTAAGTTAGAAGATAACTGAATTCTGGATTACAGCAGGTCAGGTGACAAATGTATGCTGATAATTGCTGATCAAATGGTAACTGAATTCTGGATTACTGTAGGTCAGAAAATAACTTAAATCTGGACTACTGTAGGTTAGGAGGTAATTGAATTCAGAATTTTTGTATGTAAGGGGGCAACTGAATTCTGGATTACTGTAATTTACTTTATTACTCTAATTTTGCCCTTAGAGGTCGATTAAATAATTATAACCCTGGGGTTAAATTAGAGAATTTACGGTATCCTTCTCGGAGCGCCCTAAGGCCGCGACGATGGATCCTACACTAACCATTCTAATATAATAAAGAACTGTGTCATTCTGTAACGATGTCACGATTTTTCAGTTGAGGCCTTTTAAGGCAATTTGGTGACGGAAATCATTTCATGCGGGTTTTAGACTACGGGGAGTTTGAATTCGACATTATTTTTTACCTAAAGTTACCACAAATCTTGGTAACTTAAGGGTAAATTAGTGGTTTTTCGAGTTTTTGACCACATCTCGTACCCCTCAGGCTAGTAGAGAAATAAATCAGTTACCCAACGGTATATGGCACTCACGAAAAGTGAAAGAGGTGGGTGAAAGAGAATTGATATTGAAAATCGCGAAGGACTTTGTTGTCAACCAATAACTATTGGAAAATGATGGACAGACTTGTCTGGACTACTATGACGTATGTTTGTTTAGGGGCAATGTGCTATTTCGCAAATTTGTTGTGACTGACAAGGTCAACCAGTCCATATCGATGATTGCTTTGCTACGACACAAACAAGATCGCGGTCATAATTTGCCATGTTATGACGCATTTTCTCGAAATGTTCTGAATTTCCAACAAAATTTTAGCCTAAATTTTCAAATTCGCGTTCATTTCCATGTCCAGAAAAGTTGCAAAACAAACATATCTTGTTATTGAAGGCTTGTCCTTGAAAAAAAGCCGTCTGAGCCAACTATAAACAAAATTTTGTTATAACGACTCAAAGTTCGCAGTCACTTCATCTAAAAAATTTCGACAAGCATATTCACGTCATACAAACAAGTTATGCCCTTTTAAAACAACTTTTCAAATTTGCTTGTTGTGGCACACCACTGGTGTGCCACAACAAATTATATTTTTAAAATTTTAATATCATATTTTTATTTGTCTGGTGTGACACCAGACAAATAAAAATTTAATTTGATCGAATATATAAGAACTATGCAACTGCTATTTTATACGACCAAATATTGTCTTCGTTTCATTGCAAGTTCGAGTTCATTGCTAGTTATTAGAGCTTCCCAATTTTCTGCTTTTCTGTCTATTAGTTTTGTGTCAGTTGATAAAATGTTATTGTTCTTTTCTTGTCCTAAGTAGCGATTAAAGACATAGGTGCTGACTGTTAACGAAAACATTCAGCGTCTCGAACTAAAACTTATTTAATCTGGCTAATACTATTTTTATAATAATACTATTTGTAATTGGATATTTATTTATAACTTCGAAGCTGATTATAATTTAATCAAATAAATAATAAAATCAAGTAATATTCATAATTTCGAATATTTTCCTAACAAGCGTTAAGCGTA